>JAGDYQ010000053.1:384293-454666 GCA_021962125.1 Bulinus truncatus | reverse complement strand
TAACCTGCGTCTATTTATGATTAAATAGAATATCACATGACTTGCTAAGAACATCATGCAGTTAGATTCAGAGATATTCACAATGTTATTTTTTTTTTTGTCATGACCCTTTTTCTTTTTGTTTCTTTCAGTTATCTACAGTAACTCTTGCCCTTTTTCACACTCTGATTGACCTGAATTGTGAAGATGTCATGTTTCAGTTGATATTTAGGTAACTGACCCCATAAGATTCCACAGCCCTCAATTAACACAGAATAGCAGCTGAAAGTTTCTTTCCATACTACATAGTTATTTTTTCCTTATGTTTTTTTTTAAGGTATCTTGTGCCATGCACACACGTCATGGTCAGCCAGTCAGCAGAGAAATTTTTGTCTCTCAGGCCGTCCTGCTGTATTCAATCGTCTTCCAGTTTCCCGTTAAATCCTCCTCAGACCGGCCCACTTACACCGTCAGTGCACCAGTCTGGCACTAACACACACCAGTCTGGCACTAACACACCTGCTACTGCTCAGCCACTGAGGTACAGTTACATTAGTTATTTGTTGAGTTTGTTAATTGCAGCTCACCCACCTATTTGTTTATATTTTCCTGTTAACAAATAGAAATAGAGCTTTTTTCTTCTTGAT
The DNA here is from genome assembly GCA_021962125.1 of Bulinus truncatus. NCBI lineage: Eukaryota > Metazoa > Mollusca > Gastropoda > Planorbidae > Bulinus > Bulinus truncatus. Next base: position 454,040 of record JAGDYQ010000053.1, on the reverse strand, counting down.
TTATATTTAGCCCAGTTTTAAATAAATTTGCCCTTTTTTTTAAAGTTACCTTGTGCCTTGCACACACACGTCATGGTCAGCCAGCGACTCTCTATTAATAATAGAAATAATAATAGAAATAGAGCTTTTTATTTTCTTGATTTATATTTAGCCCAGTTTTAAATAAATTTTTTGTCACAATGTGAAATAATTTTATTAAATTTTTAGTTTACTAATAAATGATGGGAATTTATTGTGATAATATTGCACATTTGTGTTCAAATTCAAATTCGGGTTAATGTTTTTACTCACTTAGGACATCAACCTTCTACACCCCATTACCAGGGACTGGCTCTTCATTGTCTCCATCTTCTTCAACTGAAGCAAAGCGGCCCTGGGAGAGCAATTATTTTGAATATCTCCATGATGCTCGCCATAGGCTTGAGCGGACAGGAGAAGCTTGCCATCACTGGACATACGCTTATAATGGGGAAAGCCCTCCTCAAGATTCTGTAAGGATTTTAAACAAATTGGAGAAATCTAATTCTAAAACAGTGCAGGAGACCAAAAACATAGAAGTATCCCCTAAAACCGGTTACGTGGAAGTAGGCGCTATAGAAAAGCTGGGAACAGCAAACCAAATGAAATCTTTGGGTGTAAAAGAACAGATCGCACCCACAGATACAACAGAAAGTGCCAAAACAGAAAAGTCCTTACTGTTGAATAACAATATGTGCAATAGCCTGAGTCTTGCTGGGGCCAGCAGAGAGCTAAACCTCAAACTGTTTGCAGGTCTGGAAAACGTTGAGTCTTTCATTGATTACCAGTCCGATCAGGAGGCCAGTGCAGGCGGGGACACTGTTGGCTTGTCAGTAGAAGAAGTCGTATCCTCTTTTAGCCGTTTCCTGGACACTGTGTCAGCTGAGCATGCTTCCAGATCTTTGAGTGATAATCAGAATTCTGTGAACACCTCATTTAGAATCATCTAGCAATGCTAAGCTTGCTGGCCACATGAAGAGTTCTGAGAAAAGACTGAGGTGACATTGGTGATCAGAGCTGCATGTAAAGCTGATTTAAAAGATACCACTTTAGCAGACATGCAATCCCCACCAGATGCAACTTCTACAAAGAGGGAGCGCAGCGTGCCAAAAGATTTTCCTAGCAGCCTGAGATCAAACCTCAACCCCTTGTACACAATGACCTCTCCCCTTAAGCCATTGCTTAGTCCTGGTGATATGATGTCTCCAGGAAAACCTGATGAGCCTGTTAGCCCGTTATTAAGGAAACAGCTTAACTATTCAAGCGATCCTCCTACCATTGGTGAGTTCATTACACATAGGTAAAGTCAAAGTAAATTATTTCAAAACATATTTCATAAAAATTATTTTTTTTATTGTATTTAATTTTCTCAAAAATTGTCAATCAGGACCTTTTCTTGGCAATTTACTTTCACGCCTGGAGGGTATGATAGGGAATTCCCTGTACTTCAAACTCCTGTTGACTGGCATCATGACCAGACTCGCTGCATTTCCACAGCCTCTTCTTCGGTCATTTCTCCTCAACCACAACTTGGTGTTCCAGCCCACTGTGAAGCCACTCTTTCAGGCAAGTGTAGTTCTGAATTATCATCAGCGAAAAAAAAATTGAGTTCAAATTAATAATGTTGTGCTGTGTGGCTTCCTTGAAGGTTTAAAAAAAAAATGTCTGAATTTAATAGAAGAATAAAAAAAATTGCATCTGAAGAAAATGAAAATAATGGACTAGAACATGAATTACATTCTATTGCTGCATTCAAGTTCCATACACCACAGGTTCAACAAAGGGTAATCATTGTAAAAATGATACGACAATTGTATTTTTCCAAATTGTTTTTTTTTTATAGGAAATGAATTTTAATGTATGAATTTCTTCTGACAGGTGCTGTCCTCACTCAGGCAGAAAGTGGAAAGTTTTTCAGTGTCAGTCCAGCAGTTTGAGGTCATGATCGCGTATGCCAGGCAAAACCTGGCCCAGAGAGGAGGACATGCTCTACCAGTTTTATGATCAGGATATGCTGAATTTTCCTGCCGCTCATTTGGCAATGGTAACCAACCCAGTCAGAGTCAGAGCAGACACAGTTGATCTTGGCGTCCCAGTCAGGGGTATTCACTCTTTATATCCTATAAGTTGTTGTTTGATACACTACAGACTTGTACAGTTCAAAAAGTAGAGTTTGTAAAGTCAATTTTTTTTTTTACTTCCAGACAAGAACATTGAGTGATTTATTTTTCCGGCGACCCTCAAAAGGCAAATTGGCGACATCAGCTAGGGATCACAGCCAACTTCAGCAAGTTCCGGTACTGGATAAATAATTACTATTTTTAACTCCTCTGTCATGAAAGCTACTGGTACATTCTATGGCAGTACAGTAAATAAAAGCTTGTAGCTGTTTCTGTGTTGATTGAGGAATCTTCAAAAGTTTGCATATGCTGTAAAAAGAAAGTAATGTGTTTTTGCATTTTTGTATTAGTTTTTCATCTGGCAGGCTGTATACAGTATTATCAGAAACATCTTTTGTATATATCTATTCATCTGTGAGGATGTACACAATATTATCAGAAACAGCTAAAAATCGTGGCATTGTTTTTTTGCATTTAAATTTTGTTTACCTTTGACTTTTGAATTTAAGCTGAAAAGTTTTTTCTTTTTAGCATGTTCTATAAATAGTTCATTCAGCGTTAATGTTTTTCATTTAGGTGGATGGCCAGACAAGTTACCTCTTTGTCAACAGTGGTGATGCTCCAGCTTCAACTAACCCAGCAGGCGCTCACTCCCTGGCAACTTGGAATGCTGTTTATTGTGCCCTGATACTGGATGAATTTCTCAAAGAGCTGGCTGCACTCTCTCAAGAACATTCTGTGCTGCACCTGGATGAAGGCTACCTCAGCAGTTGATTCTAAATTGTGTGGTCTATAAACATTTCATTATGCACTATTGGAAAAATTATGCTTTCTGTACCCTCGCTTCACTTTTAATTCGCACATCGCTGGTCATTGTAATCTTCCGTGTATTTTTTTTTTCAAAAGTTAATTGTAAATTCTTTATGGAATTTACAACCATCTTGATGATAGTGAACCAGTTTTTTATTTTAATTACAATAGTTTTTATTATTTCTCTTTATTTATGTCTCCAATTGTGATAACATTGTTTTTTTCATAATGCAGATGTTTAATTACAACTCAAAATATGTTGATCAAAGCCTTACTTCTTCTTCTTCTTCCTTTGGCTCTACAGCCCATTTAGGGCCCTGGCCTGCCATACTACACTTCTCCACTTTTCCCGATCCAGGGTCTTCTTCCTCCACTCTCTCACTCCTATGGCTTTAAGGTCTTTCTCCACTTCCTCCAACCATCTGCTTCTTGGCCTGCCTTTAGGCCTTTTCTCATTAGGTGTTGTCTTATAAATCGTTTTTGGACCTCTGTTGTTTTCCATTCTTTCTATGTGCCCTACCCACCTTAATCTATTCATTTTAATTTCAGCTGTTATATTTGGTTCTTCGTACAGTTCGTACAGCTCTGAATTGGTTCTACTTCTTTACTCGTTATTGTCCTTTACTGGCCCATAGCCTTACACACACGCAAAAACAACTTACACACATAAAAACAACTTACACACACAAAAACAACTTACACACACAGTGCTGTTGAAGCATATCTTTTGAGTTATAAGAAATGTAATTTTTGGTTTTATGCTTTGATAGGTCAAGGCAGTTTTTTTTTATTTCCCAACCTTGTTTACTAACAGAGACTTTTTTTCATAATCAATTTTTGTATATTTATGGTGTTTAGAGGTACATACACTTTATAACAACATTTTATAACATACACTTTATAACAACACCTTATTATGGCACATCCCTAGAGTAAGTGTACACAGAGGCATAAGTGCTCTGTGGAACCTGTTCTAAGAACCACTGGATCCATCATCCAGGGTGAGTGAATCATAATGATGTTGGGTGAGTGAATCATAATGATGTACACAGTATCTGGATCACATGACCCATATTGTCCTATCATAGCATAGCAATGTCCAGGAGTTTTTTTTATGCTGCTCCCGAAGAGACATTTTAAAAAAATATTTTAATTAGATTCAAATAGATTGATATGGTGCGGCTCTGTTAAGAATTTTTTTACTACAATAAAAAACTGACCTGTGGCTCTCGTTGACCTCATGCATGGCCACCATTGGTGTGTGCCAACATTGATGTGTGCCAACATTCAGTGTGTGCCAGTGCTCCTTAAAAAAATGATAAGTTTTAATACTTATAAAAGACATGTATTCATGTGCTTTTTTATCAGCCATAATCAATGCATTTTCAGATCAATGTTCAAATGAGACATTCAATATTTTTTATTTAAGAGTGTAAAATGTGATAGCTTATCATTTTATTATTATCAATAATGAAAAGCTGCTTTATCACATATTCGTTTACTGAAATTGAATACTCTGAAAAGCTGATTAATAAATCAGTGCTAAATTAATTTTTTATGTCCTTTAATATTAATAATTCTGTATGTTTTTCTCAAATACTCAAATGTTAACATGTAAAACAAGATAAAATTGAGTATATAGTTCATTCATGCATTCACATATATTAATTCAGTAATGCATGCAAATTTAGCATACCAATAACTGTTATCAGTATGTTATGCACCAAATGATGCTTCTTTCCTAAAAATCATTTACCTATGCCAGGAGCATGATTATCACAAAATATTTTGGCATGTTTTGTGATCTCTCCTTCCTGGTCTGAGAGACATACCATGATCCACGGGGGATGGATCATAGGGGTTCTCTAGTCAGGAAAAAAAACATTACTTGCGAGGGTGGTGGTACTGTGGTCAATGAGGACTATCCGAGACCGCAGTATTCACAGCTGGCGGAGGTGACGGATGTGGTCAGCACACAACAACACCCTTCCTCTCCGTCCCACTCAAGCACACCTACGCAGCCTGCCATTTCGGGCTGAGGGTACAGGCACACTACACCCTCCCCTCTGTCTGAGTGGCAGGAAAAACCCCGTTCCTTGCCATTCTGGCCGATCGGCAGTACACACACCCTGCTGGTCTGGCAAGGTTTAAAACCCATCTTTCTGCCGTCCCTGCAGATGATAGCGGGTACACTAACCCCGCCGCTCTGTAGGCATGGCAGACGTGCATCAGCGCCGCCAACAGTGCTGGTGTGGTAGGCACACTACACCCTACCATGCTGGCAATGGCGGCGTTAAAAAAAAATTAAAAAATTCAAGAAAGCCAACATACAGAATTCTAAAAAAAGTAATCTCTTGTGTTTATTTATTCGCTATAGAAAGGACACGAGGAAATTTTAAACTAATTTTTTCTAAAATATTCTGACGAATTTTTGTTCATTTATCTTTTAAAGCAAAACTTCTGTCAACATGACTTCCCAATTTAAGAAGTACCCGGTTGTGCTCAAGTTATATTACTAGACTTAATACTGTGTACGGCCTTGTCACAGTATCACAAATGGGCTATTTCTTTAATCAAAAAATCTGATATTCCCTTAGCCCTTAAAGATCCTGTCATGGCTACGTTTCTTTTGTAGATCAGTTGTATGTATATAATTTATATTTACTTCTGCTTCTGGTAGGTGTATATTTAATTCAGTCTCTTCGGAGTATATGATTTAACTAACTAGACTTGAGTGTGTATAAATTTTATGTTGTGTCCACATGACACAGTTTACAAAACACATAGAAAGTGAAACAAATTATATTTACAAAAAATAATTCTAGCCGAACAGCCTGCACAACAGGCAACAATAACGATTAATTTAAAAGGAAAGTAATCAGGAACGTAAAATAGTTGACTAGAAATCACTAATACAATCTTCGAAGACATAAAAGAATTAAAATGACAGTAATGTTAAAATCATACCTACACACAAGACAGTCAAATTATAATGGGAAAACCCATCAGCCACTAAATTATTTTGCACCGACCATCTATGACACCAACATTCAATTCAAACTTTACTCAAATTGGGGATTTCCTTTTATAACTAATAATCTATTTTAAGTTTGAGGTCAGAAAATGTGTCCTTTTTGTGCAGTAGCTGAAATTTTGCACTAAATGTAGAATTTCATTGTAAGTATGTATTTTGTAAGTGGAATACCAAACCCCTGCGTACTGTTAATGACAGTATAAAATCAAAAGACAACTTTAAGCTTCACTGACCCCCCACCCCCACCCTCCCCTTCAACTAGATGAGCCCCATGAGCTTAGCGCCCTTATTCAAGGGCCAGAATATATGTGTGAGCTGTAATGCATCTTTTTTTTTTGTTCAAAAATCTTTCTATAGACATTCTATAGGCGTATTAGAATTCTAACAAGATGTCACATTTGCAAGCGGTTCTCATTTTGTGCTACACTCTGCCACTCTTGAAATGTTTGAGTTTACCGTGGCAAGGACAACAAGGCAAGTGTGTTTGTGTGTGTGTGTGTATGTTTGTGTTTTGTTCCTTGATTTGATAATTAATCAAAGTCTGAGTCAACTGTTAATTTAGTCTGATTCCCATCATTTATATTTTCAATAGTTTTCTTACAAAATGCCTGATCTGGCGCTTAAAATTATAGATTCACATAAATCTTCCCAACACTACTTATGACAAATTAATTTGCCCTATACCTTATTCATAAGGGGTGGACGAATGGTGTAGAGTGCTTGACAGTCGACCTGAGAGTCCCGGGTTCGATCCTCGGTGAGAACCAAGGGAAGTTTTCTAGGTGCCACTCTTGAAATGTAACATTAGTTAGTGAAGGCGTTCTGCTAGCCACACAATCCTTTTGTTTGTAACATTAGTTAGGAGTGAAGGCGTTCTGCTAGCCACACAATCCTTTCATTTGTATCATTAGTTAGTGAAGGTGTTCTGCTAGCCGCACAATCCTTTCATATGTAACATTAGTTAGTGAAGGCGTTCTGCTAGCCACACAATCCTTTCATATGTAACATTAGTTAGTGAAGGTGTTCTGCTAGCCACACAATCCTTTCATTTGCCGTGTTTTCAGAAACAAATGAAATCTGCACTTTATCTGCCCAAACGGCCAACTAGGCTATAATAATTGTTTTAATTTTTTTAATACTTATTCTTGAGATAATTTATTTACTCATTTACAATTCAAGTGTTTAAATAATGTACATTTTTTATTATACCTCCTCTTTTACAACAGTGAGGTCTATGAATAAATTAAAAAAAAAAAACAATAAAAAAACAAATGTTATATTAGGTAGTTCGCTGCCACATATTGCAAGATACGACTTGAACTACTATGCACAAAGGTGGGTTTGATAAGCTAAACTAATTAGTCTAGACTAGAAACTAATTTGAACAGAAGGCATTGTGTCGTATTGTACTTACTAACGATTGAATGGACGCAATGTCGACATTCTGATCTAAGGCAATAATTTAACTCATTAAACCATGTGATACCTACTAGTTTGGGTAAACTCAACAGACCATGTCAACACACAGTATCAACGGGCTGAAAATAATACTGGGAGAGCTCAGCTTCTTCATTCATTTGAAGAAATAAGATTTGCGGCCTTTTTTAGTGTGATTCATAAATCAATAAACAACAACGTCTGTACAAATTATACATAGCCATTGTCTCCAGCTACATATGCCATTCGTATTGGTGAAGCGATCGACGCAACTGCTGTTAAATTAAGTACACTATTGAAGATGTTTTCTTTTAAATAATAAATATAAATCATTCAATGGGAGCAGACCTTTGGTGCCGTAAGTAGTGACTTTTAGTACGGAAGTAAGATGCACGCAATTTATAAATCACAGTAAAATGGCCACCCGTCTTTTCTCTTACTGTGTATTGCATAGGCCAGTGTTTCCCAAAGTGTGGTGCTAAGAGTTTGGTGGGGGGGGGGGTGTACGCGCTTCAACCGGCTGAGAACATATCGTAAACATGCGCAGCTAAAGTGAAAACAAAGAAATGAGGGAATCCATGACCGTAAAAAAAAAACATATATATGCAAGTTTTATTTTTTTTTACTAGGGGTACTCGGTACAACGAAAATAAAAAAAAAATGGGGTACACAGGTGTCGAAAGTTTGAGAAACACTGGGACTCGCTAAAGAGCTATCCAGTTATAATAAGTTCGGTGCACATTAGTGATATCACGTTAAATGATATTTTGGAAATGGTCTGTCCTCTCTGCACTCATTTAGTCTGTTTTAAAAAATAACTCACTTCCTCCTAATCCCCATGTCTATCTGTAGATACGTGTCAAAGACTTTTGGACGTGGCTGTGGTCGGGGCGGGACCAGCCGGGGCGTACTCTGCCTACAGATTGAGGAATGAGAATCTCACAGTTGAAGTCTTTGAATTCTCCGACCGAGTGGGCGGACGACTCTATACCAGCAGCTTATCCAACGTACCAGATGTACCGTTAGAACTTGGAGGCATGAGGTTTATACCGAAAGTTCATACAAGACTTGCACGTGTAATTAAAGAATTAGGTGATTAAATTCTTCTCATTCTATCGTATAGCTCTTGTCCATAGACATCGGTTACAGAATAGAGAATAATGACAGTATTTGTTAAGACATGTCATCACTGAATCGTAGACTGACGTTCTTACGTCTTTTGAAATTATTGGCAGAGACCTTGAGATATTAAGGGCCAAAACTACACGTTGAGGTCCCTAGACAAAAGTACATGTTAAGGGCCATCATTGCCGCCGAGTGGGGGGCAAATGCCCATGGGTCCGGTGAGTTTTAGGGTGAGTTTAAGGGACCCGCACTGAGCTGGCCAATCAACTTTTGAAAATATTATTATTAACAATGAGTGCCCGTGACAGCCCTGCCCAGGGGCCCAAAATTTTTGTCGGTGGGCAGGGGGGCCATAGGCAGAAGTACATGTTAAAGGCCCTAGACAACAGTACATGTTAAAGGCCCTAGACAACAGTACATGTTATTGGCAATGGACAAAATTACATTGTAAGGGCTTTAGACAAAAGTACATGATATGGGCCTTTAAGCATCAAATTTAACAAGGTCTTTTGCTTGAATAGAACCCCTATGGCAGTAGGGACTCTGTGTGAGGTCACCTAGTTTGTCTACACATGACCGGCTGAGGTCCTAATAGTAGTTTTTTTTTTTTTAAAGTAAATTTAGTATTGAATTGCGGTGACTGTTTGCAAAACGCATTTTCGATTATGTCGTCTGCAGGCCTTCCCCAACGTCTGTTTGCCAACGGCTACGATCTCTCTACGGAATCTCGTTATTTTCTCAGAGGCAAAAGCTACTTGCCTAAAGAGGTGACCTCTGGAGACAGTCCATACAATCTCGACCCCGGGGAGAAGGCTAACCAAAGGAGAATATTCAGGTACATCTTGAAGATAATTTGGAGTTTAAATGTTTGCAAATATACTCAAATAGAATAGGTATAGTTTGTTTCCATGCAAAGGAGATGTCACAGAAATACTTCATTGAAAAAAAGAAAATTTAAATTCGCTTATTTCTCAGATACTATCTTGAGAAGTTGACTGGTTATAATGGAACCGATGTAGATGAAGTCATGTTGTTGAATCTCAAAGTACGTGATGGGAGATATCTATATACTGTACCGTGAGTATGTCTATATACCGTACCGTGAATACGTCTAGACACTGTACCGTGAGTGCATCTATGCACAGTACTGTGAGTGCATCTATACACTGTACCGTGAGTGCATTTATACGCAATACTGTGAGTACAACTTTCTTTTGACACTGGTTTTGTTTCATAGTTTTAGAATATACAATGGTATGTTTGGTTATTTGCCTTGCAGAATCGACGAGGCACTAAGCATGGTTGGTACACTGGAAGGTAAAAAATTTATGATGGCACTTGACCAATTTGAATCTGAATTCGCCCCAGACACGTCTCTGTCATTTCTGGAGAATAACCTGGGGCCATACAGGTCAGTTGAGCTTTATAATTAACTAGCTGTACCCTGCAAAACCTTTGCATAGAGTTATATCCCCTTAGGCTTGATCGGAAGGCTAGGTTATTTTTGGTTTCGGGCAGATCCGTTTTTTTTACATTTTAAACTGGAATACTGTTGTATCAATTCTTTACATTCGATTTAACGCTTAACCCAAATCGTTATTATTTATATATATATTTTGTTTAATTAGTAAAGTCACACTGTAGACTGGAACCTGAAACATTTCGATTTTGATTATTTCTGTATTCGTTTTATATCTATTTATTCTTATGCATTGTTATCTTGTAGTTGTTTTTTTTAATCTAGGTAGAATTAATAACAAGTAATAATTATTTACGTAGTGACATAATATTGTCGACATAATCATATATCATTGATTTACTAAAAAAAAAGTCATGAAACATTGAACAACATACCATCACAACTATCACGTAACTATTCACGTAACACAGTTACATAGAAATAACATAATTACACAGTATTGACCTAATAGTCACATAGCATTGACTAACACCATCACCTTGACGAAATTGACTTAAAAGTCCAATAACAAAACTCACTTATTAATAAGATTTGAAAAAAAAAATGTATCTTTTTTTTTTTACAGTGAAGAGAATCCAGTGATGGTACTGACACAGGGAATGAGTTCAATACCTCAAGGTCTGATACAAAAATGTCTTGATGCCAGCCAGAGGTAAGGACTTGAAACATGCAAGAGCAGAGGCGGACTTTTACGTTAGTTGAGGTTCCCAGACGCAGAAGAAAATATTGGGTCTCTTAAAAGAAGAGATACACATAAAAAGGATTTAAAATTTGCCTATGCATGCCCCTCTAAAGTTGGGGCCCCGGGCTCGCCCTTCCTTATATCCGCCTATGTGTCAGAGATATATAACTTGCGAGACATACCACTTGCCTCCTCACTGGCGATATTTAGTTCAGAAGCCTGGAGCATACATTATAAATATAAATATTATAAATGAGCCATAAATAGGATACATATAAAATTCTTATAAAATAATGAAAACTACACACACATTAAAAAAATGTATGTAAAAATACACTTACTTTGTCGCCAACCAGGGGCGAACTTTCGGTGCGCCACTAACCCTAATTGTGGGACGGGTGGCCGAGTGGTGTAGACATTCGACTGTCGACCTGAGAGTCCTTCCACATATTATAGAAACATAGTAACATATTATAGTAACATATAGTATATAAAATATTATAGCAATACATTAGTGTAACGGATTACAGTAACATATTATAATACCATATTATAATACCATATTATAATACCATATTATAATACCATATTATAATACCATATTATAATACCATATTATAATACCATATTATAATACCATATATTAACATATTATAGAACATATTATAGAAACATTATAGTAACGTATTATAGTAACATATATTATATAAAATATTATAGAAACACATTATTGTAACAGATTACAGTGACATATAGTATATAACATATAGTATATAACATATAGTATATAACATATAATATATAACATATAGTATATAACATATAGTATATAACATATTATAGTATAACAAATCTTTCTTAACAAAATGAGTACAAGTTTGAATGTTTCATTGTATTCAAATCTTTATATATAAAAAAAACTTCAGCCAATTATCTGTGATGTTCTTAGACCTGACCTACTTCTGATTAGTTACAACTGACCAGTGCTATTGTTTTGATATTTCGCCCAGGCATACACTGACCATGAACAGACATCTCGTGTCCGTGTCCAGCCATGACAAACATGGTTACAGACTGGTCTTTAATGAAACAAAAACTCTGGATGGAATCACAACACATCTAGTAAACTTTTTTTTCGGGCTCCCATTTTGATTATCAAGAGATTGGATTTCGAAATGGAATATAAAATATACACACAACCTTTAACGGAAAAAAAAACTTTGATTATACTTTATTCATTTCTGCATCAGTTAATAGCAAAATCAGTTCACAATAAAATACGCTTATATGTTTTAACATCCGGGTAACGCAAGGTTAAAAAATAGTTTAGAAACTTTGAGGTCGGGTCAAAATGTTATAAAAATTAACTAAATCTTTTTTTTAACCATAAAAAGTTTATTATAGTGTAATAAAAGTGCCGCTGTTAATAAAACAATTTAAGATTTTCTCATAAAAATTATTTTACCGTGTAATAAAAGTGCCGCTGTTAATAAAACAATTTCTTTATTTATGCCTAAGCCCCCCCCTCCAACAACTCTGGAAGTCTCTGTTTTGGGTCCCCCTAATACCCAAGACCGGCCCTGAGTGCAATTAACGTGCTTGATATTAGCAGTAACAAATGTTACATAAATATTTCTTAATGAGCCCAAAAATTTCATAATTTACTTTTTACAGAACTCTGTAGATGTTGTTTGTGTTAAGAAAGTTATTTTAGCTCTACCAAAGTTTGCCTTGAGTCAAATCAAGTGGCCTCCACTCAGGTAACAAAGACTAATGGATGTTCATAGTGGTTTTTGTAGATGGCACGACTGTCCTCCTGGGTTCGAATCCCGCTGAAACACCCACATGATATGTGTTAAGTCCTGATGAAAGTAACACCCACATGAAATGTGTTAGGCCCTTATGAAAGTAACATCCACATGAAATGTGTTATGTCCTTATGAAAGTAACACCCACATGCTATTTGTTAGGTCCTGATAAAAGTAACAAGTTCCACCCAGAATAAATTAAAAGTTACCTGTCAGTAGCTGGGGGAAATAAAGGAGGTTTAGCATTGTGCTAGTCACCTATCTATTTCTTCCGCGGTGCCTACATGATCATTGCACTGTCGGCTATGATGTGGATGAAGGGCACCGTCCCCATTAGTGTTTTGTAAGATATAAGAGATGATTATCTCATTATTAAAGAGACTTTCAAAAAAAAAAAAAGGCTGATACAGCTTTTCTTGAACACTATCCGGGCACCACTGACCTATATTTAAATAGTACCTTTGCTTAGGGGTCATCAATGTACCCCATGCCCCCCCCCCCCAAATCTTAAGAACGGCTTTGAATAGAATTTCCAACCAAGTTTCAACATACCATAATTTGGATTTATTTAAAGAGACATGTAATTTGCCCATGGAGTCATCTTTCTGTTAGGGGCGATAATAGACCGAGTCACCGTTAACCGTCTAGCCACACCCCCTCACCACACCCATTGTTCGGCTACTTCAATGTTATCGGCATTGCTCCGACAATGGTACTTTGCTTAACGGCGGGCCAGGTTAATTAAGAGTTTCTGTAAGTTAAAAAAAGTGTATTGAGTTACGACGCAGGCTTTAGTTTGCGACGCTGTATAACCTTGCAAAGTCTTTGCATACATAAAATAATATCCCATTAGGCTTGATCGCTAGGCTAGGTTATTTTTGGTTTCGGGCAGATCCGATTTTTTTCATTATTGTATTTTAAACCGGAATACTGTTGTATTAATTCTTTACTTTCGATTTAACGCAGAATCACTATTGTTTTATTTTCGTAATTGTGGGCATACGAATGCTACATGTTACCGTCGTCGTTAGATAAAGTACCACTGCACAATTATGAAACACTATACTTCTTATTTCATCACCAGAGACGACAGAGTATATGACGCCATCAATGCCGTACGAGAGGTCAAGGTGTTCAAAATATTTCTCACGTTCTCAACACGCTGGTGGCTGGACGATTCAGCCTACCCGGCCCGTGTGATGTATTCTGACTTGTCCTTCAGCCAGTTTTTCGACTGGGGCCGTTCAAATGTCACTGGTCATTACATCATGCTGGCCAGCTACGCGGATGAGAGCAGGGCCCAATTGTTATGGAATCTCAACTCCGAAAGCGCTCCGCTCCAAGGCTCCGCGGGTGGTGCTCACAGAATTAACAGGGAGGTGGTGGACAGACTTCTAGATGACCTCGCCAAGGCATTCGGCATAGACCGCAAGTACATCCCGGAACCGCTCTCAGCCACGGCCCAGTTCTGGAACTCTTATCCGTTCGGTGGAGGCTGGACTGTGTGGAAAGCCGGATACTGTTATGATGACGTCATCTCCACCGTACAGCGACCCTCGTTTACAGATGACGTGTTTTACGTAGGAGCGGATCACGCTAGGGGTAACCACGTTGGGTGGGTGGAGGGGGCGTTAGAGACAGTGGACAGGGTTATTCATCTGTATTTCATGTAAGGACTTTATCCGGCTCTCAATTATTGTCAACACAAATTGTCCAATAATAATATTTTTTTTTAAATTAAAATCGTGATTAGTTTATAATTATTTTTTTATTGTTCAAGTTAATCTTTTATATTTTTATTTTTTTGTAATTTTTTTTTAGAAATTATATGTTTGATTTCTGTGAAAATGAATTATCATAACCACTTAAATAAATATATTCCTATTTTAAAACATTAATCTTGTGTATTTTATGAGTTGTAGCCAGAGCCGTCCCCAGGCAATTTGGCGCCCTAGGCAGTCATCTATTAGGACGCCCGCCCCTTCTTGTGAAGTTTTTTTTTTCTAAAATTTGGCGCCCCTAGCAATTGGGCGCCCTAGGCATCTGCCTATGTCGCCTATGTCCAGAGCCGGCCCTGGTTGTAGCACATCGCCATGGTTCGTTTTATTGTTGTTTATTTAGACTTGTACATGAATAAAGCGAAATGAGGTGAAATAAAGCGAAATGAGGTGAAATAAAGCGAAATGTAGTGAAATAAAGCGAAATGAAGTGAAATAAAGCGAAATTTTTAATCTACCTTATGTCCATCCTTTAATTATGAAAATCACAAAATATTAAAACATAGCGCCTCTATATTATATAGTGACAACACTTTTATAGCCACAGATATACTTTTATTAATTTATTAACTCACACGATTATTTTAACCTTATGTTTCTCTGTGTAGCTGGCATACTACAGTCATGCCAGCTTGTTCAATATTTTCCAATCATACGTAAATCGGTTATGGACATGACAACCAGCAAGGACTCCCACTCTCAATCTTTACACCTTCCTATCAAAGATGGAGCTTAAGTGGGTCCCGAACGGTACTTTTTCCCAAGCGCTCCTCACACTCCCCCCTTTCCCCCAAATATCCATATTTTCTGAACGGTTCATCAGTCAACTAAGATAAAGTTTAACAAATTCGTTGCAAAAAAAAAAAACTTGAAAAAAAAAAAACTTCTATCTAATGAAGCAGTTTTTTTTAATAAAATTGAGTGAATATTTAATAACGGGAAGTAATCAAACTTCTTAGTGGATATTGCTTCTGAAATACGACATTGCAGTTACAACCCCTTGTGAAGGCGTTATCTGCGCTGTTTAAAGTTGATTTTCGTTATCGAGCACACTACGCGGAACAACAATAGTCACATGTTACGTTATATTAAAACACATTTTGAGATTTGAACTAATACGATCAGGACACACATGCATTCATTTTATTTCCTTATCTGTTTCCATCGTACACAAATAAATAAAAGATATAGTAACTTCAAGTAAACATCATTAAAAGACCGTTGCCCTTTGTGTGTACTGATCGTATTTTAAGGGATTGGATCACATCTCAGCCACGAGAGTGGGCCCCTGGGCAGAAAAGTCTGTTGGGGCCCAAAAGACAACCATTTGGGAGGATGAATAATAAATATGAATTAGCATAGAGCCTTTATACAATCGACCTGAAATCCCCCCAAGCATTAAGCCAACCACCAGTTTCACCCTATACACTAAGCCGAAATTTAATATATTGAGAAAAAAAATAGAAATGCTTTGATTAAAAATGTATATTTTACTTTTGTGTACCATAGAAAATCACTTTTATTAATATAATTTTCTTTGTGGTCTCTCCAAATTAAGTGATTAAATTCATCAAGAAAGTTACGTGTAAAATTACATTTATTATAGCAATCACGTTCTTAGGTGAAATAGACAAGTCATAGGCACCTCATTTCACATGCATATATTGCAAGAAAATTTTTGAAGGTAAGATAAACATTTGCTTCTCGCTTATATGACAGTGTTTACATTGTGGAATTTCTTGTACAGTTTAAGGAGCTGCTAATGACAAAATTTTTACATATATAAATGTATTATAATTATAATACGCTAATATCATATACCGTATTACGTAATGTGTAAAATTTCCTGCTTTTAAATTCATATAGTTATATCTTCTACGTTACAGGTTTGTACAGGTAAGAAAATAGCCAAGAAATTTGCTATCCCGCTATCAAGCAACTGGAACTGATACTTCTGCATGGTGGATCCTACCAAATGTCGCACTGGCAAGAATACCGTTTACCCAGACATTCCTTCTTTCGTTGCACCATTGTACCACACTCCCCTGATGTGCCTGTTTCCACTCCCCCGGAGGAGAGAAGGCCACACCTCCCTAACCTGAAAGACGTTAACGATTTGATCAGAGACCTTGGTCTTACCGAGTCCGATGCTGAGCTTCTGACGTCCAGGCTCAAGCGGTGGAACTTGTTGGATGAATGGGTTCATGTCACTGATCAGGGAAAGCGTCACCAAACATTTTCCAGCTTCTTCAGTCGGCAAGGTGGGCTGTGCTTGTGCTACAAAGTGACATGCCTGTTCGAGGCTATATGTATCACCTGTAACCCGAGTGAATGGCGCATATTCATAAACAGCTACACCCGGAGCCTCGAAGTTGTGCTGCTTCACAACGGACACAACTACAATTCTCTCCATAAAGCTCATTCTTTGCATCTCAATGAGGACCATACTAGTGTAAAAATGTTGCTGAGTAACTTGTAGTTTGACGTAATATGGATGGGAGGTCATAACAGACTTCAAAATGGTGTCATTCCTGATGGACCTTCTAGGTGGTTTCACTAATATGTCAAGATATTTTGGACTTTGAACTTCGTCAACAAGACAGTATAACAAAAAACATGATGGGGGGACTACATTTTGGGTGTTTCTTCGAGAAATCGATTTGAAGTACACTCGCAAATCTAGAAAACCTAATCATTTCTGAAAATTTAAAAGTGATTTTCGTCTGTCTATTTATCATGCTAGTGTTTTTTTAGAGCATTTTTCTCTATTGTCCCCGTTTTGTCTGTCTGTCTGTCTGTCTCTCTGTCTGTCCGTCATCACCCCAGATCTCAGCAACCATAAGTCCTAGACCCATGATGTATGTACCATTTTGTAGGTCTTGGCCTGGCATGTGTGCATCAAAAGTCCATTTCACGATCTGACCTCTGAGGGCTGGGCTTCAGCGTTTTTACCGTTTTTTACTATATAAGCTATATTAATAATTATGTCATTTTCATGGCCCCATTCTACACCTTATACGTCCAATAACCCATTCATTTAGATCGAAATACTGCAGCATGTAGTTTCACCAAGATTGACGTCACACGTATTCAGAGCTATATCTTTTCGGAAAGTTGTCTAAAATTGGTGCCAAATTCCGTTTCTGTGTACTATATTTAGCACCAGTAATTTCCCTTGATTTAGACAAGATTGTGACCTATTCGCCATACATATTTAATTTTATTTATTAAGAAACTCATCAAATGAAATATTAAGCTTGGGTTCTAAGTTTAATCAAAAGTATCAGAGCTATGCAACAATTGACGGAGTTTTCGGACGATTAAATGACTATAATTTAGAATGTTTTCAATTATGAGTCCTATTTCAGTGACCACAAACCACTTGTAGTTAGATTTAAGATAAATATTTACTGAAAGCTATCATACGTACTTGTACTTATCACGAAATGCGCTAACACGTCCTGTGTCCACAATGGAAAAGGCTTATTTTACTTGTTTTTTATTTTTTAGACCGCATGAACGAAAATATAAATATTTCCTTGTTTTATCGCAATAAATACAACGTTTTTTCAGGTCTGTGGTCATAAAAACAAAGTCTGTGCTGAATGTTGTCGTTTTTTCGATAGTTTTTAGGACATAAGCAGTTGAAATTTAACACTTAGAAGCCGGGAACTAAAACTGTGTGACATATTGTTATGGGTAAGTAGAACGTAGCATTCTTATACTCCATTTTTTTTTTAAATAAAGTTAAAGCGGATTAAGCCACTGGACCATATCGAGCTCAGACATCGGTACACAGAAGTAAACATTGATGGTCTGATCCATATTAATGATAAAGTAAATTGGTTATTTATGCATCAAGATCATGGCGTGGTCCCGATTCTAACACCACTGATGGCCCCCAGGCTACACTGTGGCTACCCGTCTTTTTTTTTTTTTTAAAAAAGAAGGTTTTTGTTTTGAGAGGTTAAATGACCGACATTCCTGGTACGTGAATTAGAATTAATGTAAACCAGTCATTCAAATGCTTTTATAACCGCAGTCATCCAGATAAAGTATCTCCTAGTATTCAATTAGTGCAATAAATGTATGTATCTTAGTTTCGGGCTCACATAAGGTCAGTGAGATAAATTATTTTAAGAACTTGAATTTACTATATCGCTCGTCATTAGACCCTTCGCAATTTTTCTTTGCTGGGGTTGGGAAGCGGGGTGCTTCAGGTACACTGTGCTTGATAGGTGGTCTCCATTGTACTCTTTGTCCTAGGACTTACCTTAGCATTACCGTAGACATACCTTAGCATTACTGTAGACATACCTTAGCACTACTGTAGAAATACCTTAGAATTACTGTAGAGATACCTTTGCATTACTTTAGACATACCTCAGCATTACTGTAGGAGTGTCTGTGTGTCCGCGGCTCTCAGCATTACTGTAGACATACCTTATCATTACTTTAGACATACCTCAGCATAACTGTAGGAATACCTCAGCATTTCTGTAGACATACCTTAGCATTACTGTAGACATACCTTAGCATTACTGTAGACATACCTTAGCATTACTGTAGACATTACTGTAGACATACATTAGCATCACTGTAGATATACCTTATCATTACTGTAGATATACCTCAGCATTACTGTAGACATACTCTAGCATTACTGTAGACATACCTTAGCATTACTGTAGACATACCTCATCATTACTGTAGACATACCTCATCATTACTGTAGACATACCTTAGCATTACTGTAGGCATACCTTAGCATTACTGTAGGTATACACTGTAGACATACCTTGACATTACTGTAAACATACCTTAGCATTACTGTAGACATACCTTAGAATTACTGTAGGGATACCTCAGCATTACTGTAGACATACCTCAGCATTACTGTATGGATACCTCAGCATTACTGTAGACATACCTCAGCATTACTGTAGACATACCTCAGCATTACTGTAGAAATACCTTAGAATTACTGTAGGGATAGTGGGACGGGTGGCCGAGTGGTGTAGATACTCGACTGCCAACCTGAGAGTCATGGGTTCGATCCTCGGTGAGGCCCTTGAAATTTTTCCAGGTGAAATTTGGTGCAAAGTCGTCCCACTTTAAGTTGGGGAAGTAAAGGCGGCTGGGCGTTGTGCTAACCACACAATCCCTTCATATGCCGAGGTTATAGAAACAGATGAATTCTACACTTCATCTGCCCCGATGGCCCGCTAGGGTTAAGGGAACTTTACTTTTTACTGTAGGGATACCTCAGCATTACTGTAGGCATACCTTAGAATTACTATAGGTATACCTCAGCATTACTGTAGACATACATTAGCTTTACTGTAGGCATACCTTAGAATTACTATAGGTATACCTCAGCATTACTGTAGACATACATTAGCTTTACTGTAGGCATACCTTAGAATTACTATAGGTATACCTCAGCATTACTGTAGACATACATTAGCATTACTGTAGGCATACCTTAGAATTACTATAGGTATACCTCAGCATTACTGTAGACATACATTAGCTTTACTGTAGGCATACCTTAGAATTACTATAGGTATACCTCAGCATTACTGTAGACATACATTAGCATTACTGTAGATACACCTTATCATTACTGTAGATATACCTTAGCATTACTGTAGACATACCCTAGCAATACTGTAGACATACCCCAGAATTACTGTAGATATACTTTAGCATTATAAGTCTGTGACTAGCCAATACAATGTGGCGTTCTTATGGATATCCAAACTAGGCGGCACCCTGGGGGACACCACTGCAAGGTGAACCCATTCGGGACTTAATGACCAATGCTTAGATACATTTTCTTAGGTCGCTAAAATCTCTGGAAGTCTTTGCCTCGGACCCTCAAATACCTAAGAACTGATCTGGCCTATAGATTCATCAGCGATATGTATTTATGAAGACAGTGATATGCATCCTCACAGTTTTTGCAGGGTCAGCGCCTCTGATTTCCGGCTGTAGAAAAATAAAACGATATAGCTTTGGTAGATAATGGAAAGCAACGGAGACTCAACGGCTCAGGGCCCATGAACGTATTTTAGTTGCTTATCTCTCGTAGAAGGCCTGAAATCAGTCGCACTGTATTAGTATATCACACGAAATAAGTAAAGCACACAAAATAAACACAGTACATTGCTCACATTACATAATGATTTTTTTTTGCGTCATCCATAAAGCTAGAAATATCCATAATGGAGATGGATTGGCCACTCACTCAGCCTGGAGAAGACATAACGAAAATGGCCCTGCATCCCCAAGGCCAGAGAAATGTTGGCCGCCCAAAGACCACTAGGAGAAGGTTTTGGGAACAGCTAATAAGAAGTTGCAACCGAACATGGAGGGAATAGAAAAAATGCATCTCAAAACAGAGTGCACTGGAGAGAAATTTGCAGTGACTCTTTGCTCCGTAAGGAGTTCACGGAATTAAGTCAAGTAAGTCATCCAAATTCTGGTTTTTTTTATTCACCATATGAACCGATGTACTTATACCAACTACATATTTAAAACTCGGACCTTTCAAACAACGAAGCCTCAATGAAAAAGTTTCTTATTGACTTTTGAAGTTACAACAAAAGCAATACGTTTTATTCTCACTCAATGATCATTTACTGTCGCAGGTTTTATTAAGGATTAAAAGAAAGTAGACAATACTGATTTTTTAATACAGATAACATTAATTTTATTGTTCCTAAAAAATAAATGCATTAATGTTATTCTTCTAAAAAAATAAATGCATGAATGTTATTCTTCTAAAAAAATAAATTCATTAATGTTATTCTTCTAAAAAAATAAATGCATGAATGTTATTCTTCTAAAAAAATAAATGCATGAATGTTATTCTTCTAAAAAAATAAATGCATGAATGTTACCTTTTTTTTTTTTTTTTTTTTTTTTTTTTTTTTTTTTTTTTTTTTTTTTTTTTTTTTTTTTTTCTTTTTTTTGAATGTTATTCTTCTAAAAAAATAAATGCATGAATGTTATTCTTCTAAAAAAATAAATGCATGAATGTTATTCTTCTAAAAAAATAAATGCATTAATTATATTCTTCTAAAAAATAAATGCATTAATGTTATTCTTCTAAAAAAATAAATGCATTGATGTTATTCTTCTAAAAAAATAAATGCACGAATGTTATTCTTCTAAAAAAATAAATGCATGAATGTTATTCTTCTAAAAAAATAAAAGCTTTGATGAAAACATAAATAATTCTAAAACATTTAGCAGCTGGAATGAAAATAAAAATCAATTTCTAACACAAAGGTGCCTGTTGCCTTAGAGAGCATTCGATGCGTAATTTTCAAAGAGTGTAGGAGTGTCTGTGTGTCCGCGGCTCTCAAACTTTTTCGCGACTGTACCCATAAAGGTGCGAAAGTATATCTGCAGGTACACCTCACACGTAAGTTATTCAAATTCTTGCTCGGTTTAATCGAAAATTATTTGTCGCTGCGTACCCCCTGCTTTACCTTTTCTCTTACCCCTTGGGGTACGCTTACCATCGGATGAGAACCGGTGAAATCGAGATAAATTATAATCTGATAACCACACTTCTCATTATTCATTTTTAATATCTCCCGCTGTTTTGTTTGTTACAGATATAAAAAAGGTGGTGGTCCAGAAGAACTGACATAAAAAGAAATCGCTCATTTTGTTTGGTTTGTATTCTTTGGTAGGTACTGCAGTTTCACAATCGTTGTTTTAATACATGATTCACCTTACAGGACGTAATGCAGTTGTCCTTATTTAAACTTCTTTCATCTCCACTAAGTCCTTCACACACTATTTTAGCATTAAACTGTTCAATCATGAAATGAATTCTATTTTTATCTCGACCTCTCTCAATGAAGTCTGCTAGGAAAACCCACCAAGTTTACTTGTCGCTAAGTAAACCTTTGAACAAGGCTGCCAACTCGGTTAGTTTATATCCAGATCTATATATGAGCCTCATAGATACAAGAAACTGCTATATAGGTAATGAATCTAAATATTTATTTGATCCTTTTGAGGTAAAATAAGACAACCCATCTGATTAGGAATATTTTAAGTAACCTAAATATTGATATAATTTTAAAATCTATTTTTGGATAATTTCTCAGGAAAAAAGAGTTGGCAGCGTCACCAAAAGTCATGTTCAATATAGGCGTTTAATTCAGTGCCTAGCATCCTTTGATTCTTGCTGTCATTAAGATATGACGTTTTATGCTTTGTGTGGTTAAACTTACCTACAGAGTTGCTAAAACATTATTTCTAAAAAACAAAAAAAAAAAAAAACAATTGTCATAGAGCGTTGTGTATTATTCCTTGAATTGACTGAAAACTATTTTTTATTCCATCTTTAAGACCAGGTAATTTTTTAGAATACATTTTATAGTTGAGTTATTTTGTGTTTTTATTTTAATTAATTTTTTCTCTTGTGTATTAGAGATTTCCTGAATTTAATTTACTTAGAATTTAGCGACCCCACTCTATCTGCTCGTTTGTCTAAGACAAGACCTAAAGATTTACCATGGGCAGGACTTGAAGATTTACCATAAATAAGACTTGAAAATTTACCATAAATAAGACTTGAAGATTTACCATAAATAAGACTTGAAAATTTACCATAAATAAGTTTTGAAAATTTACCATAAATAAGACTTGAGGATTTACCTCAAACAAGACTTGAAGATCTACTAAAGTTTGTCTGCTAATGCGAGTGTGTATGTGTGTGTGTGTGTGTGTGTGTGTGTGTTTCTCATTTAGGGCATGAGTGCTATTGTAGGTGTGTATACACATACGAATATATATATACATTACGTGTGTTCATCTCCTAATGAGTAATCGTGAACTTATCTAGGGCATGTGTATTTTAATGATATTTTAAAATATATTCTTCTATAAGCACCACAAGTTTATTTTTTTTTTTTAGTCCTATTCATCCAAACAATTTCAGTGGGCCTTTATTTCACTCATATACAGTGGCATTACTGATCCATAACACGTCACCCATTCATCGTCTGTGTAATGGAATAACAAAAAAAAAAACTACCTGGGTTTAAAATGGGCTTAATGGTATTCCAATGGAAAATATTTCAGTCAGTTTAATTCACCAAGATTTCCATCAGGGATTCAGCCAACCGTATCTACTCCTTTACTGTTGACTGCAGATTATATAAAAGAATAATTTACACCTAAACAAGTTATATGTAATTTTGGATCCACAAACGTATACATTACAGCACAGTACTGCTTAGGTAAGTTTTATCATAACACTATATTTATTTTTTTTTTTATTTTGTTTCGTTTCATGTATTGGGTATTTGAGGTTTTATAATTAGTTTAAGAATGAGTTTATACTAATGTGGTCAGATGTGGCTCAAGGAATTTCCCTTGATTTTTTTTTTCTATATGGGTAGCCACCACTGATCTATATCATACGGTGGACTTTATTAAGGTATGGTGACAAATTGTGACAATTATGTTAATTAGTGTCTGAAAGGATTGAGATGTAAATAGACAATGGGCAATGCGGAAGTATAGCATATACTAAAGTTGATTTAATAATTTCTCTCTTTCAACATCATCGTCATACCCTTAACATATGTGGTCGTTGTGGGAAACAAATGGAGCCATCAACAAACATATTTCTCCATAGTTGCCTATCCGGATCGGCTTAATTCATTCATTATAGTATTTATATTGTCCAACCAACATTTCTCACTGGCGTCATTGCGATGGTCTCAATTCATTCATTATAGTATTTATATTGTCCAACCAACATTTCTCACTGGCGTCATTGCGATGGTCTCAATTCATTCATTATAGTATTTATATTGTCCAACCAACATTTCTCACTGGCGTCATTGCGATGGTCTCAATTCATTCATTATAGTATTTATATTGTCCAACCAACATTTCTCCCTGGCGTCATTGCGATGGCCTCAATTCATTCATTATAGTATTTATATTGTCCAACCAACATTTCTCACTGGCGCCATTGCGATGGCCTCAATTCATTCATTATAGTATTTATATTGTCCAACCAACATTTCTCCCTGGCGTCTTTGCGATGGCCTCAATTCATTCATTATAGTATTTATATTGTCCAACCAACATTTCTCACTGGCGCCATTGCGATGGCCTCAATTCATTCATTATAGTATTTATATTGTCCAACCAACATTTCTCACTGGCGTCATTGCGATGGCCTCAATTCATTCATTATAGTATTTATATTGTCCAACCAACATTTCTCACTGGCGCCATTGCGATGGCCTCAATTCATTCATTATAGTATTTATATTGTCCAACCAACATTTCTCCCTGGCGTCTTTGCGATGGCCTCAATTCATTCATTATAGTATTTATATTGTCCAACCAACATTTCTCACTGGCGCCATTGCGATGGCCTCAATTCATTCATTATAGTATTTATATTGTCCAACCAACATTTCTCACTGGCGTCATTGCGACGGCCTCATCCTACAGTTTCGTGAAGAGTGGTGTTTAGCAGTCAACTGTGCCTTAAAACATGGCCGAACCATGCAATGTTGCGTCGCTTGATTGTTGCCATAATTGTTTTCTGGGTACACGCGAATCAGGATATTCTTCCTCAGATTGGTTTTGCGGTCTGGGTAAGAGGCCCTAAGGATTTTCCTCATGCATTTATTTTCGAATGGCTGCAACTTGCTTGTCGTGGCTGCTAGAAGTATCAATGTCTTTAGTATATGTATAAATTAACATAAAGAAATGTAATATTTTACTTTCATAGACAGGAAATGTGCGACCAATGTCCCTTGCATGTCTATAGACTAAAAAATGAAAAAAAAAATTGGAAGATAATATTTCAAGATATTACACTTCGATTATAAACGCACAAAAATCGGAAAGCTACAATCGTCCAACTATATTATGATATTTAAAAATATTTGTATAGCCCTTATTATAAATGTATTATTAGCTACAACCAAAAAAAAAAAAAGACTGAAAACACACATTTGATGTTTTTAAAATGTTCTGTTTTTAAAATGTTCTGTTTTTAAAATGTTCTGTTTTTAAAATGTTGTTTTTAAAATGTTGTTTTTAAAATGTTGTTTTTAAAATGTTGTTTTTAAAATGTTCTGTTTTTAAAATGTTCTGTTTTTAAAATGTTCTGTTTTTAAAATGCTCTTTAAAATGTTTTTTTTTTAAAATGTTTAAAGACTTTAGCGTAAGGGTTCGGGGGATCCTAGGTACAGTAATTATATGGTAAGACAGCCCCTGACTAAATGCATATGGATTTGTTTAATAATAACTCATAATTGATTTAATATGCCAGGGCCGTTCTTACAGTCTGGAGATGTCCTAGTTCAAAAGTACATTAGGGAGACCAACCATAGAAACCTTTCGGGGGGGGGGGGGGAGGGGGGGTCCATGGGTAATTCATTTCGGCAGGACTTTGGCAAAAAAAAAAATAAACGCTTTTAATGTGGCAGATGGCAGATATTGAGCCTCATAGTAAACTTCGACAGAAGGGGCCCTTGTGACCAATCGTTCCTAAATCCTAATTCAATAAATGTTAGTTGTAGAGTAACTAGGCATAAAAGCTCAATATACATACATATATATATATATATATATATATATATATATATATATATATATATATATAATAGTTTCTTTGTATTAATTTCTCATTGTTTTGTTGTTTTAACTTTAGGGTTTCGTGGACTCATCCGAGATGTCACATTTTCAAGCGTTTCTCTTAGTGCTGTGTTCGGTGGTGTCCGTGTTTCAATGTATGAGATTACCACGGCAAGGTCGACACAACGATAATGAACGACCAGGCATGTATGGGGAAAGGGACCAGGGCTGCCCACTTTTACTCAAATGATTTACCAGAAATAAGTTAAAAAAAAAAACTCTCTCTCTCTCTCTCTCTCTCTATATATATATATATATATATATATATATATATATATATATATATATATATGGCTAAAATGGTTAAGACCTGGCTATAAATAATCCATGGTGTCTGTCCTTGGGTTAAGTTTCTTATTTTTCTTTTTCCGCTAGTTTCATAGAGCTTGACTTTTTGTGTCAACGAAATATAATTTTTTCATGAATGGAACTAAATCGAAACTAATTTTAATGGCTTATATTTGTAATGTCTACAACAAATAATATGTTCCTAGTTCTACCTGAATATTTTCCCTTGATTGGCCTTTTCTTCGGGGTTGAGATTGTAAGAGATGTCACCGGAAGTCAGTTCTTCTGGTAACTTTTGCCTTTTTCCCCTTTCTCTCCCACCTTTCACCCCCGTTTCACCCCCGTTTCGCTAAATAAGAAAAGTAAACAATGCGAGATGTCAACTGGACCATTTAGGTGACTTTCAGTAGGATCACTTTGAAATAGTTTCAATATATCCAATAATGAATGCATGCATTTAAATAGAGAAAAAAAGT
This sequence comes from Bulinus truncatus, assembly GCA_021962125.1. Lineage (NCBI taxonomy): Eukaryota > Metazoa > Mollusca > Gastropoda > Planorbidae > Bulinus > Bulinus truncatus. The sequence goes on along the minus strand of JAGDYQ010000053.1, from coordinate 427,290 downwards.
CTTGCTTATTGAATTCTTGGTGATTAACCTGCAAAGTTTACCGTTATCAAATCAATGATAGCTTACTTCTTTTCACAGTCCATAAGTCTTATTAGGCTAAGTTGATGTAGCTTACTTCTTTTCACAGTCCATAAGTCTTATTAAGCTAAGTTGATATAGCTTATTTCTTTTCACAGTCCATAAGTCTTATTAGGCTAAGTTGATACTTAAATTAACAAAGCCATATAATGAATACGACAAATCAACGATAGCTAAGCCGTATTTAATTATCAGTTGTTTCCAACAGATAAATGTGACCGATACATGGACGTGGCCATAGTTGGGGCAGGACCAGCCGGGACTTATTCTGCTTACAGGTTGAGAAATGAGGGTCTAAGGATTGAAGTCTTTGAATACTCCAACCGTGTTGGTGGACGGTATTTCACAAGCAGCCTACCAAACGTACCAGATGTACCGTTAGAATTCGGAGGCATGAGATTCATACCAAAGGTTCATACAAGACTTGTACGTGTTATTCAGGAATTAGGTGATTCACACCATTTTATTGTTTTTTTTTTAAATATTTGTTTTGACCGCAGAAATATGATCTTACTGACTTCAAAAGTTTTATTTACTTTAGTAAAGAATATTTTTTTAAAATAAAATGTTTATAACAAACTAAACTGGCCCAGTTTATATACACAAAACCAGCTTCGTTGATTGTTTATGAGGCTGGTTTTTTTTTCTCTCTTATGCATGACTTATAATACATAATCTACTGCATCGGCATTTTTTTTAATGTTTGGTGAAGCGAGTCAGGGCCGAAGAATGAACAACGTTCAGCAAGCAAGACCTCGTTATGTTTTCATGCATCATAGCGTCGTATCTCAATTTAAAGTATTGCTACAGTAAAACTGGCTCATTGAAAGGTTTAATAGTTTGGAGTTCACCGACTCTACTTATAGAGGTCAGCTAGCGCCATTTATAAAGAAAGAGTTTAACAAATAGAATTTAAAAATAAAAACACAACGTCTGAGCTAATGTAGCGATGAATCATTGCGGAATAATATTAGGGTAAATAGTTAGCCCAAAATAATGGCTAATAATATGTTTAAGGTATGTAATCAGTAGCGTAGGCAGGGTACTGCAGGTAGTGCAGGTAGCAAAGGGCGCAGAACTAGGAATGCGATTCTCGGACGAGTCCCAAGTAAACTCAAATCAATTATTTTTCAATTCGAAGCCTCTAAAAGATTTGAAAGGGAGACAACATACATATCGTATGGCAGCTATCTGTGTAGATCTGCGGCCGATGTAATGTCATCTCACGTTAATTTGTCTGCAGGTCTGACGTCACGTTTATTCTCCCTCAACTATGAAAACACGGCAGACTCCAGATTTTTTCTGAGAGGCAAAAGTTACTTACCAGAAGAACTGACTTCCGGTGACATCCCTTACAATCTCAGCACTGAGGAAAAGGCCAATCAAGGAAGAATATTCAGGTAGAACTAGGAACTTATTTTTAGTTGTAGACATCACAAATACAAGCCAGTCAAAATTAGTTTCGATTTAGTTCCATACATGGAAAAGTTTTCGAATTCGGCCAATTGAAATGACACATTCCGTTTGCTTACTTATTTATCAGATACTATCTTGAGAAATTGACTGGGTATAATGGAACCGATGTAGATGAAGTCATGTTGTTGAATCTCAAAGTACCTGACGGCAGATATCTATACACAGTACCGTAAGTAGATAGCATTCACGTGAGAAAAAAAAAACTGTACTCTTCTCCAAGAAAAATATACTATTGTTTATCATGTTTTACGTCCATCCAGCTTCAGATTGGCATCTGACATATATTTTAGTGAAAGTAGGTAACTGGAAAATTTTAACTCCTAAACATCCGTCCCGATGAAACTGAGAATTCTATCAAGATGACCTTAGGGCTTTGGGGGTTGTGGGAGAGTTGATAAGGGTCCTTATACGCTGGCCTATAGTTTAGTTTTTGTTGTTGTTGTTATACAGCTAGGTAGTAATGGACTCTCCTAACGAGTACCCTCCACCACCCTGGTGCTCGACCTGATGCGGTCAGTCTTTTTTTTAGCTTTGAAAGACCACGACTGGAAGGGATCGTCTATAAACAATTAAGAATTGACTTTCAGTAGAATCCACTTATATTTACAATTCCAAAATTGTATACACCTAAAATGTAACCTGCGCAAAAAGTGTGTGTGCTGTGAGAGCGCGCAACTATGTATTTTGTAGAAATGCATGCGACTGGCTCAATGTTTTCTTTAAATTCTGAACTATATGTATTCTATTCTATGTATGACAGCATCGACGAGGCACTGCGCTTGGTCGGCACTGAGGAGGGCAAGAATTTTATGATGGCACTCGATCAATTTGAGTCTGATTTTGCCGCAGACACATCTCTGTCATATCTGGAGAATAATTTAGGACCATACAGGTCAGTATAATGACGTTTATTTTGTACGACATATATATATATATATATATATATACAGAGACAGATTGACAGACAGACAGACAGACAGACAGACAGATAGACAGATAGACTTTTTTTTTTTTTTTTTTTTTTTTTTTTTTTTTTTTAGATAGATAGATAGATAGATAGATAGATAGATAGATAGATAGATAGATAGATAGATAGATAGATGGATGGATGGATGGATGGATGGATGGATGGATGGATGGATGGATGGATGGATGGATGGATGGATAGAATTGGTCACATAAGTTACTTTGATTTACATCGTATTACCATTAAACGACATGAAAATTATTGGCATAACAATTATGATAACAGACCTAACCTTTGTCTCACAAACAATCTTTGTCTCAGTGGAGATTTCCCTGTGCTGACGCTGACACAAGGCATGAGTTCAGTTCCTCAAGGACTCATACAGACATTTCTGAATGCCAGCCTAAGGTAAATGAAATCACACTACTTGGATTACACGAGTTACATGTGCCCAACAATCACCATTGATTCAGCGATTTGAAAATTTAATATGTTTTAAAACTATTTCCAATGTTTACGTTATTCCATTGTATCACGTACATTTTTTATGAAAATCTATTGTTTCCTTTTCCCCCTCATTTTGCGAACAAACGTTTTATCCAAAAAATATCAGTATTAAATTAAGACAAATTTAAAGAAGATTTTCTTTTTTATAAATTGTAGTCATTTTTTTTCGTTTCTAAGTTTTTTTGTTGCAGAAGAACTATGCTAAACATAATCAAAGAAGCAAACACATTTTGATAAAAATTTGCAGTTCGTGATATAAAAAATCTTATTAAAGTTACAATACAATTCATATCACTCACTGTGTGTTTATAATTATTGAATATACTAGTCAGTTTGGCTTCATTTCCGCGAGGTTACTAATATACAAAATGTTTGAACATCTCCGTTAAATGACTATATACTTGAACAATGATCGCTACAGGCATAAGTTGACCATGAACAGACAACTCGTGTCCATCTCACGAAACGACGCCATTGGTTATAAGCTGGTCTTTCAAAAGACTAAAACTTCAAATGACTTCACCAGTGCACAGGTGATTTAAAAAAAAAATGTATTTGCAGATTTATGGATCTATAAAACCTATCTTTTCTATGTTTTCTATCGATTCTATAATATCTTTTCTTTCTATCATATAAATCGATTTTGTCTAAAGATTTAATTTATCCCTTCTATCAAAAAATTATGTGGCATCAAGAGTAAGAGTCTGTCTTTCAATCTGTCTATCTATTTACCTATATATATATATATGTATTTCTGTCTGTCTGTCTTTCTGTTCATCATTTTGTCTGACTGTCTATCGGTTTGTCTAAAAATAAATAAAAATATATTTATAATATATCTTTATTTCTCTTTTCTATCTATCTATCTATCTATCTATCTATCTATCTATCTATCTATCTATCTATCTATCTAATCTATCTATCTATCTATCTATCCGTCAAAGTAGGGATATGGTTATACAATTTAAAATTTTTAACTAAAAGATTCAAACATTAGCTGAAAATTAAGAAATCTGATATTATGAGAAATAAAAATTTTTTTTCTGATGAGCAAAGGTTGTAATGAACTTGTAGTTGAATAGAGGTTTTATTTTCACTACAATGAACTAAAATTATTGATTGGATACAGGACTCTGAAGATGTTGTGTGTGCCAAGAAGATCATTTTAGCTTTACCCAAGTTTGCACTGAGTCAAATCAATTGGCCACCACTCAGGTAATCGTAAACAAAGATTAATCCTCATGTAAACTAGATGATTTAAAGCGAAACAAACTAAACATTTTGCAAGTAATCGTATTTCTCTTTTCAAACGATCGATATAAAATTATAAATATGAAATCTTAACCAAAATATTCGTCTGTGACATAAACGCTTTGAAAATTATATCAATAGAAAATTAAATTCAATGCAGATTTTGGAAATTTTAGATTTTTAGATTTCGACTTATGGCTGTTTTTTTTAATTACTTTCAATGATGTTTTATTTGTTAGATACCTGAATGTATTATTTATTTATTTTCTCTTATACAGTTAACCCCCCTCCCCCCCCCAATCCCTTTCACTGGCGATATCTTTGTATAGAGTTTGTATTTATAATTCATAATAGCGTCAATTGACATTCTGCCTGGCAGAAAATAATTTTATTGTTTTTTTCTTTCTTATTTTCATACCTTAGAGACACTAGAGTTTGTCAAGCCATCAACGCAGTCCGAGAGGTCAAGGTGTTTAAAATATTTCTCACGTTCTCGACACGCTGGTGGCTGGACAGTTCCACCTACCCGGCCCGTGTGACGTATTCTGACTTGTCCTTCAGCCAGTTTTTCGACTGGGGCCGTTCAAATGTCACTGGTCACTACATCATGCTGGCCAGCTACGCTGACGAAAACAGGGCCAAATTTTTAGGGAAGCTCAACTCCGAGGGCTCGGCCCTCAACGGTTCGGTTGGTGGGCCTCACACAGTCAGCAGTGCGGTGGTGGACAGACTCCTTGATGACCTCGCCAGGGCCTACGGAACTGACCGCAGGTACGTCCCTCAACCCATCTCGGCCACGGCCCAGTTCTGGGACTCGTACCCATTTGGTGCAGGCTGGACGGTCTGGAAAGTCGGATACCGTTATGATGACGTCATCTCCACCGTGCAGCGACCCTCGCTTACAGATGACGTGTTTTATGTAGGAGCGGATCACGCCGTGGGCTACCACGTTGGGTGGGCAGAGGGGGCTTTGGAGTCAGTGGACCGAGTCATCGACAAATACTTTTTGTAAGGTCATTGCTTTGCTCTCTGTTACTTTTTTTTCCATTCGCCTGAAAATAAAAGTTAAATATCTAGCAAAAACTTCTTGAAGTTTTATCATCCGCTTTTGACGTTGTATCTGATTTGAATTTGTTAGAGTCATAATATGGTCTGCAATCATGAATCTTTTTTTTTAAATGACACATTTAGCTCATTTAAAACTAAAAAAAAAATTAATCATAAAATAAATGAATAAAGTTATTTGTTTTCAATGTGCCGATATTAATGATGTCTTTTCATTGTTGTTGTTTTTTTTTTAAATAAACTGATTTTTTTTTAGCTTATCACAATTTGTCTTGTCGCTTTATAAAATATTTTATCTTTTCAATTTTCTCGATGCCTTTGTCCAGATTCTGTCGCAATTCAATATGTTTAATCCACATCATACTTTAAAGAATTGGGACTGGGAAACACTTAAAACTAATTGTCAAATACTGTGTCAGAAAAAAAAGACATTATAAATAAAACGAACTTAGTTGTCGCCCAGCGACTGAATTTTGATTTTACCAGGCGGAGTAATTCATTAACTGGACTGAACCAATGTCACCAGGTTACTATGTTACAGTATGTTCTTGTTTCAATGGTTCCTGATGTCGACCTGGTGAAATTAGCGGACAATCATTTTTCTAGTTCAGCAGACATTTCTGGTCATAAAGGGGGGGGGGGCGTTTATTAGAGATCAAACCGGAATGTTATTAGTCATATGTTGTTAGTTTTTGTCCTATGTTATTTCTATTGGTCCTATGTTATTTCTATTGGTCCTATGTTATTTCTATTGGTCCTATGTTGTTAGTTTTTGTCCTATGGTATTTCTATTGGTCCTATGTTGTTAGTTTTTGTCCTATGTTATTTCTATTGGTCCTATGTTGTTAGTTTTTGTCCTATGTTATTTCTATTGGTCCTATGTTGTTAGTTTTTGTCCTATGTTATTTCTATTGGTCCTATGTTATTTCTATTGGTCCTATGTTATTTCTATTGTTCATATGTTGTTAGTTTTTTGTCCTATGTTATTTCTATTGGTCCTCTGTTGTTAGTTTTGTGTCCTATGTTATTTCTATTGGTCCTATGTTGTTAGTTTTTGTCCTATGTTATTTCTATTGGTCCTATGTTGTTAGTTTTTGGCCTATGTTATTTCTATTGGTCAAATGTTATTTCTATTGGTCCTATGTTGTTAGTTTTTGTCCTATGTTATTTCTATTGGTCCTATGTTGTTAGTTTTTGTCCTATGTTATTTCTATTGGTCCTATGTTGTTAGTTTTTGTCCTATGTTATTTCTATTGGTCCTATGTTGTTTCTATTGGTCCTATGTTATTTCTATTGGTCCTATGTTGTTTCTATTGGTCCTATGTTGTTAGTTTTTGTCCTATGTTGTTAGTTTTTGTCCTATGTTATTTCTATTGGTCCTATGTTGTTAGTTTTTGTCCTATGTTATTTCTATTGGACCTATGTTGTTAGTTTTGTCCTATGTTATTTCTATTGGTCCTATGTTGTTAGTTTTTGTCCTATGTTATTTCTATTGGTCCTATGTTATTTCTATTGGTCCTATGTTGTTGTTGTTTTCTTTTATATTCATATTTCACTAACAAATTAATTTCTTATCAAAATGGGTAAAAGAATTAATTAAAAATAATAAAAAAAAAAAAAACAACAGCTTGAAATGTGAGGTCAATGCACATTTTTTTTACTGTGTAAATTAATTCAAAGTTTGTTCCACTCTCTGAGAGTCTGACATGGACTGGACATGTATAGGTGCACTATTGCAGGATGGCGTCTGAGTTTAATATCTACGCAAATATTTAACTGATCCAAGTACATTATTTAAACATGCATTGATTGGCTGAACTAAAGAAAGTGTTTTATAAAAATGTTAGTATACATTACATTTCCAAATTATTATTTTTTTTCAAAATGTAAAGCGTGTTAAACGACGTGAACGTCCGATGGATTGGTACCACCATCATTACCCATTCTGTCAATTTCATCTAATGCATAAAACGATTTACTTATTTCTCGTGTTTTCTTCTGTCCATCACAGTAGTATATAATGTAAAAAATGTATCGTTAGATTCTACTGGGAAAAAAACAACTATTCGCAATAATTTTATTTCAATACTCAACTTTGACGTTTAAAAGTACCAATGGAAGTGTATTCAAAGCCACCATGTTTATTTAATTAATGTATTCTCAAAAAAGACAACGATTTTTTATTACGTCACTTTCAACATTTTATAGCAATTAACGAAGGCAGAAAGCTGATTTTATTATGGTATGTTCGTTTCGTTTCACAACTTTCATTAAAACCACAAATGCTTGTAGAAAATGTATTAATATCTAATGAATTAGTGGTTACTGATTTGTATAATTTTAGATGAATGTTGACATAACGAGTTGTAAGCGTACAGTATCAAACGATCAAGTTTTGAAGTAAAAAGATAGTCTAATAATATAAAAAATGTGTTTTATATACCATTGTATTTTAGACTTTGTTATGTTTTCTTATCCTACGATTGTATTTTTTTTTCATTACTTTTGATTACGTACTGTGACTTTGTCTATTGAGCAGGCTTTACATTAAGTAAGATTGCTAAGTACTAAATTAGTAGAAGTTTTAAACAGAATTAGCATACTATGACGTTAACTTTTAATGTAATAAGGGTTTTATGTTTTAAAGAATTATGTTTTCAATTTGAAATCATTGGAGTAGCAGGTGGAGCTAAAGAAGGAAAACTGCTTCAAAACATTCCGTGATGTAAGAATATATATGATTTTGCAGTGGCATCACTATGGTTGGTGTCACCCGGTGTGGGAAATTCAGGATGTCCCCCCCTCCCCCCTAACCCAGGACTGCCACTATGAGAACTAGTACATATTTCGAATTTCCCTGCACTAGACATTAGAGAATTTACTTTAAAATACTTAAGCGATAAAAACGATATTATTACTGAATGTATTTCAGGAAGATGTATATTACTGAATGTATTTCAGAAAGATGTATATTACTGACTGTATTTCAGAAAGATGTATATTACTGAATGTATTTCAGAAAGATGTATATTACTGACTGTATTTCAGAAAGATGTATATTACTGACTGTATTTCAGGAAGATGTATATTACTGACTATTTTAGGAAGATGTATATTACTGACTGTATTTCAGAAAGATGTATATTACTGACTGTATTTCAGAAAGATGTATATTACTGACTGTATTTCAGGAAGATGTATATTACTGACTATTTTAGGAAGATGTATATTACTGACTGTATTTCAGAAAGATGTATATTACTGACTGTATTTCAGAAAGATGTATATTACTGACTGTATTTCATAAAGATGTATATTACTGACTGTATTTCAGAAAGATGTATATTACTGACTGTATTTCAGAAAGATGTATATTACTGACTGTATTTCAGAAAGATGTATATTACTGACTGTATTTCAGAAAGATGTATATTACTGACTGTATTTCAGAAAGATGTATATTACTGACTGTATTTCAGAAAGATGTATATTACTGACTGTATTTCAGGAAGATGTATATTACTGACTGTATTTTAGGAAGATGTATATTACTGACTGTATTTCAGAAAGATGTATATTACTTTCATGTCTACCAGAGATTCTCAAACTTTTGTGATTCTATGTGTACGGGGCAGGAAGGGTGGGTAGGCTGGAGGGACAGAGAACCGTGGGAAGATGGGGTTGTTGGACGGAGAGTTGAGGGTCGGGAATAAAGATTTGGGGGGGGGGGGGAGCTAAAGTAGCAGCGTATAATGTACTGATGATAATTATTTTTTTTAAATAGTGTGTATGAAAGTAAACTTGGTGACAAAGTCAGATTTTTTTTTTCGTGCCACTAAACAAATCTTCCAATGAAGATTTCTATCACTTTCGCCGGGGATAGCAGGCGTTACAGCTAGTTAAACATAAAGTTTGTATAAATAGGGAACATTAATTTTCTGGCGACATCTCCGCTAACCAGGTTATTGACAGACGCACAGCCTCATAGACAGAGAGCAGCAGTTACAGGTAAGATTTTTCGTTTTAAGTGTAAGAATTAATATTGAATTTAGATCGACTGATTGCTGTTATTTGGTAAGCTCTACTTTTATTTTCTAATGTGGACTTACAGCAGCGTGTGGCTCTTGAATGAATTTTTTTTTAGCGAAACTCAGAACACTGTTCTTTTTTTTTTTTGTTCTATTATTTGGTTCCCTTCGTTTTACTAAATCTTCATACATTGACAATGGCGCGGATCATTAAAGCAGGCCCGTAGCCAGGAATATTGGATTGGGGGGGGGGGGGCCGAAGACATTTTCTGGGGGCAAAGAAATTTTTTTTCGAGGGGGGGGGGTGCCGAAGAAATGATCGGGGCAGATATAGACAACTTTGACGAGGGGGGGGGGGGCAAAACTGTTTTCATTGTTGAAAATTGGTCTTAGAACAAAAAATATTTGGATAATTTAATGATGTATTACCTAAACTTGCGATAACTGGGGGGGGCATAGGCCCCCCCGGCCCCTCCCCCTAAATCCGCCCCTGGTGGGGTAGAAGAAATGTTCGGGGGGGGGCGAAAATGGAGGCGCGAAGCGCCGAAAGCTTGCGAACGGAGAGGAGGGGTTTGGGGAGGGGATCTCAGTGAGTCCCCTCCCCAAGAAATTTTTTGCAGTTCCATATCTGGAATGGTGCATTTTAGTACCCATTGTTTAGCTATTAATTAGAAATATATAATTTTAACTACGTTTTAATAATGCATGGCATGTTGCAGTTTTGTTAAAAATAATTTAAATAGTAAAGAGATTTAATGGTAAAAATATATTGAGGCTGAGCAATTTCTGATTCCTGTTATACATATATTGACCAATAGTTCTGCTACACAATTGTTACATAATAGATACCTGATTTATATTATTATACTGTTTGTTTAACGTACAACCCGGGAAGAACGACAAAGATGCATGAATAAAGCTTAGCTATTTGTGTGATATTTCTTATAAAATATTGCAAACAAAGAACAGATCTATCAACAAAAACAGTAGCAATTATTCAATTTAAAATAAAATTAATTCTGCTAAAAAGTAAATTTGCAAATTAAATAACATCACGCAGAAATCACGGAGTTTGTACTTTATTATTTTACTATACATATGTATAAAAATGAAGTCAGAAGCCAATGTTATTTTATTAACTTATCTAAGTTGCTAGTTGTCCTCAGAAGATATCAATATATAAAACTATTACAAGGTTGCGAACAGGCCCATCGACAGAAATTTCGGGCCCCTGGGCTGATATTAATATTTTAAAAAGTATTAGCCAGCTCAGTCCGGGTCCCTAAAACTCGCCGGGCCCCTGGGCATTGGCCCCCTGCCCCCTCCCACTCGTCGGCACTTGTTGCGAACTTATATTATTATACGTTTCAAATTTTCAAACTTCTTGGTTTAGCCAGCCCCGTAGCCAAGGGGGCACTGGGGGCCGTGCCCCCCCCCCGCTAGGTGTGGAGTGCCCCCCCCCACTTAAAAAAGAAGAAAAAGAGGAAAAAATAAAGAAAAAGTAAAGGTGCCCCCTTGCTGGGCATTGGTGCCTCCCTGCTTACTTTGACCTGGCTACGGGCCTGGGTTTAGCACTGAATTTTCCTAAAAATGCTTCAGCATTCAGATTGTCTGTTAAATCTTTTTCAAATGCAAGCCAGGAAAAGATTGCTTAGACGCTTTTGTAACATTTATCTGCGATATGGGGTGAGCATTCGTGTGAGGGTTGAGAAACTGCTCTCACACACGGCTATTGAAGCACCAAATGTCAATGCTGCCCAAAATACCCAGAAGTGAACTTCAATAAGATTCAATCTTTTATGCCCAAAAATTAGATAAGCTATTTATGTAAGTATATATAAATAGCCTGAATGATTGCCAAAATATAAACTTTTAAGTTTTTATTATTATTGATTTATTAAACAAAATGATTGATGTTTTATAGCCGTTATTATTAAAATTGTGTCAAAAATTCAAATCATGCACGGGGGGGCTCAGGTCATGCACGGGGGGGGCTCAGCCACCCCTAGCCCCCCTCTGGCTACGGGCCTGCATTAAAGAGTTTATATATATATATATATATATATATATATATATATATATATATATATATAAACGGGATTGAGGCTCTTATCTACCACATTATCTGCTCGCCCCTGGATAAGATTTTCCTGGCAAGAACACATTTTCGAAATACTTTATTACAAAGGCCCATTTCCCTGTTATATGATTTTCCATGCGTGTTTTAGCAACATGTGCCAGGGCCTTTGTCATATTTTTCAAGTCCTTAGGAAAAAAAACTTTTGGGGATTTCTGGAGACCCTAGGCATAAATACTATTGAAGGAACTATGCCATTACATTTGGTATTTGGTTTTAGATAATACTGGAATGACCCGGGGGGGGAGGGTGTACAATGGCGGCCCTTGCGTTTGTCTAGTTAGTCTATACATAGTAATGTACTTTTGGTGGATCAAGTTCAGAGTAACTTTTGGGTTTTCTCTTGAGCTTCATATCCAGTGGGAACTATTGGTGTAAGAAGCCTTTTTGTTTTCTTTAAAACCCTAGGGACTTGTTTTACAATCCATATAAACGGTTATATTCTGGTTTTTTTTCATTACAAATAAAGCAAAGTTAGCCAATGGTGTCACCATATGGATTCATAGCCTATGGCCTATGCTTACCTTTTGGAAGATTGCAGCATTTACGGGTGTAAGTAGGTCATACTGACCCGTGACTTCTGTCAATCTAAAAGGGAGACATCTCCACGGCTCCGCCTTTATTCAGTAACATGTTAAATCTCAAAAAATCATTGGGTAGAATATTTACCCTTTTTTATGATTTTGCTAGTTGTCTATTCCTTGTCCATTCCACTGACCTGAGGTCACTATGAGGCGCATATATTTATGTTATTTAATGTACGGTGCCCCTATGCATGTCAGCTGTTACTTTTAAGGCAATATTCTGCCAGTTGCAAAAAAAGTCGAATTTCTTTGGGATACTTTTCCATACGTTTACGCAATATTTCCTTCCACAACAGTTACGGTGCTGGTTCTCATTGCCAGCATTCTTTCGATTTCGACCTGTTGTTTCTAAAACTTGGACAGTTTTTTTTTTCATAGGTTCAAATAGTTCAATTATCTTACTAGTATTTAGCTTGATTTGTATGCTGTTAGCTGGAAGCAAAGTACACCATTTCATAAGTAACGCAAGATAAACTAAAATTATTTGACAAAGGGGAATGTAACACCCATTCGTACAAACATAAGTGTTACCGGCATGGAAGCCTTATTATGGCCATAGCCAAGTATATTTGTGGAGTCGGTTTAAATAAGAATCTTAAGTAAACAAGGAAACTGATGCCGGGCAAACTACAGTCTGACGTAATAACCTATATAAAGAACACGTGAAGAGCTAAGTTAAACATACTAGGGAACCAGGATGTATAACTTAGGTAATGATCCGAAACATAGTTTGAGCCTGCTTTATACCTTTTTTTTTTAAAGTTTCACTTTATATACATTGTGCAGAGGTTACGTCCCCTTCCCCCTTAACTTAAAAGGTTAATTAATGTCACAAATAATTAAGTTATCATCATTAGGGACTTGTATTCAAGAAAAATCATATTTTCAGTGTTGTGGTTTTCTACTGACTCTGAAGTGAAAACAATGATGAAAATATTTTTATTTGTCGTTTGAATTACACTTTTTTTTTGACGAATTGTCATAATTCATATGGCATATTTTAATACTATTTAAAATCATTTATTTATAAACTCCATTTAAAGAATACTATAGTTCACACTATCGATTTCACAAATCCTGTTGATGAGTTCACAAAATATTAAAGTAAGGCTTCAAAACTGAAGTTTTCTTTTGCTGTACGTCACAAACTATCGATACTCATTGATCTATACCCATTGAAGTTATACACTTGTTTTACTTTCACTTGTCCTTCCTTTTTTTTTGGCTATGAAAGAAAAATAGACACCACCAGCCACGGATGGTCGTACAATAAAAGTGTTACAACAAACAATAACAAACAATAACACACACATATACATACACGCCCAGTGCGCGGACTGTACAGAGACTGTTAACACAAAGCTGTTACATTCTGTCTTGTGTAGGCCCTGGGTATTCGCTGAGCTCGGATTTAAATGGTTAAGTGTGATACATTTTTTCCATATTTGTAATTATCCTATATTTGTATCTTAAAGTCAGGTTCCCTTAGCCCAAAATGGGCCATCGGGGCAGATGAAGTGTAGAATTCATCTGTTTCTATAACCTCGGCATATGAATTGAGTGTGTGGTTAGCACAACGCCCAGCCGCCTTTACTTCCCCAACTTAAAGTCAGGTAACCCATTTAGAGCTCTGTGGACTTGTGGGACGACTTTGAAACAAATTTCACCTGGAAAAATTACCATGGTTCTCACCAAGGATCGAACCCAGGACTCTCATTATCTACACCACTCGACCATCCGTCCCACTATTTTTTTAAGTCATATTGCACTTAATTCTTAACGTAACATGACCATACTTAATTGTCTTATATATATATATATATATATATATATATATATATATATATATATCGCAATTAAGTATGGTCCTATATATATCACCTGCGAAAAGTATGAAATTATTTTGACAGGTGACCTCCCTCCCTCCCCGTCCCCAGGGGCTCACAATGTTTTGTACTCACTGTTGATTTATACATAGTTGAGTATAATATTTCCCCTATCAAACTCTTCGTCTAATAGGTATTCATTGTAGATGGCTGTTCTGTAAACCATTCAAAACCAATAAAATGAATATAATTTTATCTTGCATAGTATTCGTGTCAAGCTTGGTGTTATTTATATTGATGAAACGAGGTAACAAGTAAGCCTACTTTTATAAAAAAAAATATAAGTGCCCTAGAAATTAAATTTGTTTTAGCGATAACATCATTCATGTCTAAAATAGCTAGCTGGCTAGTATGTATGATTATCTACTTGAATTAGCAACAAAGCTCAATATGACGGGGGCCTATACCCATAATCTACATCTGTTTTAAGACTAAAATTAGTATATACATTATTATAAACGAGGCCTTCAGCTAACGCACCGGGCGGCGCATTGAAAGAATAAGATTTTATAGGAATTTGTACTGGTGGGGCTTTTAAGCGGTGAGATCCCAATGCGGCGATCATATAGTTTGTCTATGCTAATGAATGGTCACATTGTGTAATGTTTTTTAATGTGTGAGTCATGATTTACAGACTTGTACCTGGGGGGGGGGGGAATTCGGCGGGAGGGTAAACTACTTAGTCATAATCAAAAAAATTCCGAGCTGGTTGAAGGAAACTTGTGTACATAAAGGCCGAAATTTCCGTGTTCAACAATAGTATGACGATTGAGCGCTGTATCTTTATCAAATATAGTCTGTGTCAAATATAGTCTGTATCAAATATAGTCTGTATCAAATATAGTCTGTATCAAATATAGTCTGTATCAAATATAGTCTGTATCAGATATAGTCTGTATCAAATATAGTCTGTATCAAACATAGTCTGTATCAAACATAGTCTGTATCAAATATAGTCTGTATCAAATATAGTCTGTATCAAACATAGTCTGTATCAAACATAGTCTGTATCAAATATAGTCTGTATCAAATATAGTCTGTATCAAATATAGTCTGTATCAAATATAGGCCAAAAGAATCAAACTTTATTGCTGAAGCCTCAACATTTTAATTATGTACTTGTTTAAGAGCCATCCTTACGTTATTTTTTCGAGGCCCTAGGCAAATGTAAATTATAGGTCACTAGGAAAACGGTGCATGTGGGTTAGAATGGCTTTGCATGTATAGACCAGTGGCCGGCGTCTGGTGAATAGCTAAACCCAAATGTAGGCCTACATCCATTTCATTAGCGTTTTGCTCCCCCCTCCCCCTCCCAAAGGAAAAGTAGAACTTTGCTGCTCTTCTTACAATGAATTAAAAGAATAAAATTTAAACGGTAAATCGGCGTGTGATATCAATACTTGTGCCCCACCCCCCCCCCGGACTCACATGTTAAGGCTCTTCTATTCAAAACGGTCAACGGAGTGGCTGAAATTTGACCTGGGTGTAGTGGTCAGAACTGCAGCGGGATGTATAAAGCTCAAGTTACCATCTCCGTCCTTCTCTTCATGTGCTCGCTGGTGTCATTCAGTCGATGCAGGAGAATACCTTATCAAAGAGATGACACCGGAGACGAAGAAGGCAAGTAATTTAATTAGCATAATAGAGGTGTAGATAACTTTTTTTTATGGTGAACATTGATAACTGTAAGGTGGTAGGGTGGCCGATCTGTGTAGAGCTGTTGACCTGAGCCAAGGATATTTTTCCAGGTGAAATTCAGGGGTAAAGTTTCCCAAGTTCAAATGTAACTAAATTTAATTCCAAAAACTGTTAAATACCTTTTAAATCAGCGCTATTAATTATTAACCACTCCCAGAATATATGCCAATATAGGGAAATAAGCTAATGAGTATGATAACTCAATTTTTGAAAATTTTGTACTTAGCAGGTTTTAGAACTCACCCCCTCATTTGTTCTCTAATTTTTTTCTCGTTAGGCAGGTGTGGCAGGTACATGGACGTGGCCGTAGTAGGGGCTGGGCCTGCTGGTACCTACTCTGCCTACAGGCTACGCGATGAGGACCTCAGAATCGAAGTGTTTGAGTACTCCAACCGTGTGGGAGGACGGCTGTACACCACCAGGCTCCCCGACGCTCCTGACGTGCCCGTGGAGCTGGGAGGCATGAGGTTCATCCCACAGGTTCATGCACGAGTCATGCGCCTTGTCCAAGAATTGGGTAATGACCCCCCCCCTCGTATTCGCACGAAGTCTGTATTTATTATAAATGTAGAATAGAAAGCTGTTGACTTTGAGTTATTTGAGGCTGCTCATGAAAAACTGTCTTCTTTATATTAAAATTGTGTAAAGAGAAAGTGTAAAAGAATTTTTTTTTTCAAAAACTTGATGCAATCATAAAAATCTTTTACATTGTATAATATATATAATAGCGATTTGGATTCTGCGTTTAATCGAAAGTAAAGAATCAATACAACAGTATTCCAGTAATAATGAAAAAATCGGATCTGCCCAAAAAACAAAAAATTGCCTAACCTACCGATCAAGGCTAAGGGGATATAACTCTATGCAAAGGTTTTGCAGGGTACAGCTAGTAACCTAAATTGTTAAAGTCGACACTGCACGTGTCGTTGCAACGACTCCTCCCCTCCCCCACAACCCACTAACTCCTATTTACTTAACATATTTTTTTGTTAAAACTCAGATGAAACGTAAAATTAGTTATATGAAAAATAATAAATCTGAACTTAAGATCAGCTCCATTTTAAAAATTGCATGCTTCGTGCCAAGCTAACTAATAGATTTATTTCATGCAGTCAACAGTGTCGATAACATCTTGGTGGCTCTCGCACACAATGTCTGATAGTGGAATGGCTCCTAATATTCCACTCCCCCCCCTGTCTTTACACCCCCACCCCATAACGATGTCAGTGTCCAGTGACTACAGTTTATTTTACATTACCTTGAAATGTTTACACCTTTTGTACTCAAAATATTTTGATGTAAAGTAAGGATAAACAAATCTTATATTTAAAAATGTTAAATTAAAAAAAAAAAGTATGTAGTATTAATAGTGTTGAATGTATCTGTAATTGACGGAGCGAAAATTTGACTTGCATCTGATCATATTTTGAATAACTGTGGCTAGTGTAGAAAAAAAAATGTGCCAATATACAGATATCAAGGCAGACATATAGACAGAAGAGAATGCAGTCTGCTTGGCTTATAAACTAACAGATAGACTGACTGACTAGCCGTCAAACAGAAAGGCTGGCAGACAGACGTGTTGACCTATAGACAGACAAACTGGCAGGCAGACTAAAATACAGGTTGATAAGCACATTGCGAGACAGACTGTAGGCAGATAAAATGGCTGACATGTGACCTTCATACAATCTTACATACTGATAATACCGATGGGGACATATAGATTCGTTGGTAAAAAGGGCTGTACGGATGAAAAAATTTGTAATTTGAAAAATATGAGATCATAATCTACATTATGTAGTGTACATTGGTTGCTATTTCCAACAGGCCTGACATCTCGTTTGTTCTCACTCAACTACGACAACACGGTGGACTCACGTTTTTATCTCAGAGGCAAAAGTTACTTACCACAAGACCTGGTTTCAGGTGACATTCCATACGACCTTAGCCCCGACGAGAAGGCTAACCAGGGTAATATATTCAGGTAGGCATGTAGCTGCTACATTACGTCGTTTTCACTGTAGAGTGAAGATACAGAGATTAAAATATAAACATCCCCTACTGCAAAAATGTCATCTCTATTTTACCATAGGCTGTGTGCAGCAAACGATTTTTAGCTGTGCAATGTTGCGCGGTTAATGTGGATGCGCATATATGGCGAGCCTTGTCAGCGCGAACACGCTCAAAGTTTTGATGGGAAAATGTCGTCAGTGAGTTACCATATAATATAAATCTACATCCAGTATTTTTTTTAAAATCTTTTCAGGTGTATAATACATTATTTATTTATTTGTTTCAAAAATTCTATGATTTTTTTCGCAGATATTATCTTTGGAAATTGACTGGATATAATGGAACAGATGTGGATGAATACAAATTGATGCAGCTCAAAGTTCCCGATGGAAGATATCTCTACACAATACCGTAAACATACTTTTGTCGGTTGAAAAAAAACATTAAAAAGAAAAGACTTTTTATTAAAATGTACTAAAAAGTAGAAAACAAAAAAAAAATTCTTTAGGATTTTAGATTTTACAATTATTTAAAGAAGTTATATTGACTAAATAATAAAGATATGAATGCCAATCTATATGGATTAACTAATATTAGAAATGAATAGATTTTAAAAGACAGACAAAATTTATTTCATTAATACAAGATTCAATTTTGAGCTGAAATTATATAATGTGGGAGAATATCATTCGGGTTTTAACTTTTCAACAAATTTTGCGAAAATAATAAATTATCATAATACTTTAATGGGCGTTTCGTTTTGTTCCAGAATTGACGAGGCTATCAGCATGGTCGGCACTAAGGAGGGCAAGAATTTTATTCTCGCACTGGACCAGTTTGAATCGGACTCCGCCTCTGACACGTCTCTGTCTTTCTTGGAGAATAACCTGGGACATTACAGGTGATATGATTTAAATATTTGTGTTGGTAGAAGAGGCGGATTAAAGAATTGTGCTCCGGGAACGCAGCCGGGAGCCCCGAATTTTCAGGGTCCCCTCAGAACCCAACTCTAAACCATTCATTATGTCTCTCTTTTTAGGAGGTCCAATATTTGTGTCTGAATTTTAGGTTTTCCTCTTAATGTTAGGTAGATCTTGTGAACTAAGTTTTCCTCTTAATGTTAGGTAGATCTTGTGAACTAAGTTTTCCTCTTAATGTTAGGTAGATCTTGTGAACTAAGTTTTCCTCTTAACGTTATGTAATCTTGTGAACTAAGTTTTCCTCTTAATGTTATGTAGATCTTGTGAACTTATTTGGACTAAACATTACATGGTAATAATTAACAAGAATGTTTGGACACACAGATGATAACGCAGACAAGGGAAAACTGAAACTCGTGCACCAATTATTTCCCCTCAGGCTGATTGATCCGCCCGCGCCCTTCACATCGCTGCTCGTTCACACCTATGACGTTTTTATCTAATTTACGTCACTTCCTGTAGACACTCAGTTTCCGTCTGCTTTTTATTCTGCCCTTCTGTCAAATATAAAAGCACGTATTGTGGCTAGCAATAAATGTGTCCAAACGGCAGCAGTCGTTCAGAATTAAATACACATAGGACCTCCGCCAAAAACAAAAAAAAAAGTCTTCTTCCTTCTTTCCGTTCTGCCCCTGACAATAGTCTTATTAGACGGCATGGGATCAGTATTATTTGGGCGAACTAGAATCAGTAATTATACATGTATTAATGTTTTTTTTTTTGGCAGTGGCTCCCAATTTGTGGGTCGTGAGCTGATCTGAAGTAGGAGCCAGTGGCGTCACTAGGGGGTGCGGGGGGTGCGGACCGCACCGGGTGACACCCTCACAAGGGGTGACACCAAAATGCAAAATATCTAGTTTTAGGCCTATATTCTTATTTTGTAATTTAAAATAATTCAAAGCCGTATTTAATTTTTAAAAATAAATAAAAATATCTCCGATTAGTAACAGCAAATGACTTTATAAGACTTCGAAAAAAATTAATGCCAAATATAAAAATATCTCCGATTATTAACAGACACTGCGTACTTTTTATTATTAATTATTTTAATGAAATTATTGGTATACTTGCACTGACCTATAGATATCAATTATTTATTCTTCTATTGTCGTTGTAAATTTATTTATAAATTTTGCTAAGAATGATGTATGTCTATGGGGTGTCATGAGAGGGGTGACACCATGAGTTACCGCACCGGGTGACACCAACACTAGTGACGCCATTGAGTAGGACGCCAACATTTTTAATAACAACATATTCCAGAATATATACCATAATTTTTTTAGATTTTCTTCCTTACATTCTATTTGTATTTCTTTACACGTGTGTCAGGAGGACCGCACATCAATGTATGTTAATAGTGTCGCGAATAGTAAAAGTTTGAGAACCACTGCGGCAAGGCAAAGTTAGGGCTAGGCTGATGTAATAAGATTACTTCAAATTAGATACTTGATTACAAACATTGATTTACTTCGTTATGCAAACATCAGGTAAACCCAAGGATTTGATATTATACAGATTGCGCAAGCCTCGTTTTGAAACAATGTTTTCATCGCCGCCATTAATGATATTTAGTCTCATTAGTCCTTTCATTGAATAGAAATTGTTACTATATATATTTATATATATATATATATATATATATATATATATATATATATAAAGCTCCTAAAAACCCATGAACTCATGAATTAAATCATATATTATCGCTATTATATATTTACAACGCAAATTGAAAGCTTTTTCTTTCATATTTCATGTTTTGAAAAAATAACAAACATGTGTAAATAGGTCTGTGTGTTTTTATGAATGGAAAGCGTTGTTGGAAACAAAAGCGAACAACAACAATGGCTCGAGAGTTTAAAACACAAAAACCGATGACTTTTTATATAGCGATGCGCTATCTGTATAATGTATAATCTGTGGGAAAAACCTAGTTATACATAATTTGTTCAACCTAGTAATTTTTTGTTTGTTTGACCAGCGGAGACTATCCAGTCCTAACACTCACAGCTGGCATGAACTCTATCCCTCAAGGACTTCTGAAAGCTTTTCTTAAGGCCAGTCCAAGGTAAGACTTTTTATGTCGATCTACACATTTTCGCTGGTGACTGAAGAATAGATGCAGGCCCACCGACATAAATTTCGGGCCCCTGGGCAGGGCTGTCACGGGCCCCCCCGTGCTGATAATAATATTTTCAAAAGTTGATTGGCCAGCTCAGTCCGGGCCACCTAAAACTCGCCGGGTCTCTGGGCATTTACCCCCCGTCCTCCCCCCCCTCTCGGCGGGTCTGAATAGATGTACATCAATGTTTATACTTAGCACCGTTCGTATGAATAGGCCTTTCTAAGGGCGGTAGATTTAAGATTTATTTTGAAGGTACTTAAATGTGACTTTACAGCTGTATGGTTTTTAAAGTTTTAGAGTAGCCCCCTGTTGTCTAAGATTATGAGCAATGATTTGCAAGTGGAACCCATGTTAGCGTTTATCGCCTATCCCTCAAATGTTAATTTTCCTAATGACGCCAAATGTTAATTTTTCTAAGGACGCCAAATGTTAATTTTCCCAATGACGCCAAATGTTAATTTTTCTAAGGACGCCAAATGTTAATTTTCCTATGACGCCAAATGTTAATTCTCCTATGACGCCAAATGTTAATGTTCCTATGACGCCAAATGTTAATGTTCCTAGGGACATCAAATGTAACATTACCTAAGGACCAAATGACGCCAAATGTTAATTTTTCTAAGGACGCCAAATGTTAATTTTCCTATGACGCCAAATGTTAATTCTCCTATGACGCCAAATGTTAATGTTCCTAGAAACACCAAATGTAACATTACCTAAGGACCAAAAGTAACGTTTCATACGCTCCCCAAATGTACCTTTGCCTAGGCAGAAACAGCTCTGGTTTTACTGCATACTGCCATACCTAACAGTTGTTTTTTTTTATGTGTCATACCACATGTAATAATATTCAGAATATTATGAGCAGCTAACGTGATGTAAGTCTTCACAATTATATCTAAAAAATATTCAATTGTGTTTTTATTTTACTTTACGTTAAATAATACACTTAAAAACAATTATAAAATTATATAAAAAAATTGATTGCTTACAAAAAAGTCAAAGTGATATTTGACATAATCAACAAAACGCATAAAAAAAAGACATCCTATATTAGAATTCATTTAAAATACAGTTGGAAGCCAGGTTTTTTTCTTTATTTAGTTTGTTGTACACACAGCAATTAAAATACATTGGGCGTACGAACACATAGGCCTACATTTAACATACACACATAGCAACACGTATTAACTTATTAGATAAAGGGAAGTAATTTTTTTTTCAACCTAATGCCATCGATATTGTTTAACTTTGAGTTGAGTTCGATCTCTATTTCACCCAGGCATAGAGTGACCATGAACAGGCAACTCGTGTCGGTGTCCAGTCATGATGAAATCGGTTATAAGCTGGTCTTTCGTAAGACGACAACTTCTGATGACGTCACTAGGCAACGAGTAAAAACAATATTTTTTTCTTCTTTGTTTTTTGTTATTCTTTTCATATGGACTGTTACCAGGGATTGTCAGACTATGGCCCGTGGGCTAAATATGGTCTGTTTGGCTCTTTGATCAAGAACGTGCATTCAATTTTCAGTAGATTTACTTGCAGTAGTTCGTATAAACACTCCATCCATCTGTTATAAGTCCAGCCCTTTTATCAAATTTCTGCTCTTTTTTTTTTTGCTCACCTCGGGATTAGATATTTTGGGGATATTTTTAATAGAACTGTAGCATAGTGTATCAATAGGTAGCACATTAATTGTGTTTATTTTTTACAGGTAATTCAGTTCTTTTTAACATTATCAACCGCTTCTCTTTTTCGATTGGCATTTTTAGTAATTTTTTCCCTGTTTTCTCCAGGATTCCCTAGACATTGTTTGTGCTAAAAAAATAATTTTAGCTATACCCAAGTTTGCATTGAGTCAAATCAACTGGCCTCCTCTAAGGTATTAATAATATAATAAATAAGTATTAATCATATTTAGTGCTATTTATACGTCAATTGGAGAACTGCTAAAATTTGCTTAAATTCTTTTAGTTTCTGTTTGCATAAAAATGTGTACATTTAGTCAGATAAAATTTCTAAGTGAACGATTTGCTAGATGAAAATCAGTAATGTTTAAAAATAAATAATATTAATAAAAATTAATTAAAAGAACATCTTGCCGAAAATATATTTTTAAAAATAAAATATCAATTTATACAATATCTGAAAATGTTATACACAGCGAAAGTGGTTTGTTTACATTTAATTAATATTCATACTGTGTGTCCAAATTAGTTTTTCATTAGTGTTTTGCCATTAATATTTACAGGGAGAAAAGAGTCATGGAAGCCATCAACGCAGTCCGTGAGATCAAAGTGTTCAAAACATTTCTGACATTCCCGAGACGATGGTGGCTGGACAGTTCAACCTACCCGGCCCGTGTGACGTATTCTGACTTGTCCTTTAGCCAGTTTTACGACTGGGGCCGTTCAAATGTCACTGGTCACTACATCATGCTGGCCAGCTACACGGACGAGACCAGGGCTAAATTGCTAGGGAAACTCAACGCGGAAGGTGAGCCACTGAATGGTTCAGTGGGCGGGTCTCACAAAATCAGTAGAGAGGTGGTGGACAAACTTCTAGATGACCTCGCCGAGGCCTACGGAACTGACCGCAAGTACGTCCCACAACCACTTTCGGCCATGTGTCAGTTCTGGAACTCTTATCCGTTTGGTGGAGGCTGGACTGTGTGGAAAGCCGGATACCGGTATGATGACGTCATCTCTACCGTACAACGACCCTCGTTTACAGATGACGTGTTTTATGTAGGAGCGGATCACGCTAGGGGCTACCATGTTGGTTGGGTGGAGGGGGCGTTAGAGACAGTGGACAGGGTCATTGATCTGTATTTCATGTAAGGGCGTTGTCTGGACCATAAGTGTCTTTAGTGTAGTCAA
Source organism: Bulinus truncatus (assembly GCA_021962125.1). NCBI lineage: Eukaryota > Metazoa > Mollusca > Gastropoda > Planorbidae > Bulinus > Bulinus truncatus. The sequence continues at coordinate 403,607 of JAGDYQ010000053.1, read as the reverse complement.
TCAATAATAAATGTTGAACATTTTAAAAATATTTAAGTATGAGCTGTGCAAAAAATATATCAGGTTTGGAAGATCATCATTTGCAAAACGTAAAATATAAGTGAACATCAAAAAGTTGTCGTTATCCAAAAAAAATATATTTGTTTAAATCTGCCTTAAAGATATTAACATAACTAGTAAAAGTAGTATTGTTTGGCCTTTATTTTTTTTAAAAGCATATCCCCCCCCCTTTTTCAATTAGTTTATTTGATACAAAACAATAAATTAATAAATACTCGTCTATGAAATGTTATTTTGAGCTTAAATATTTTTTAATAAATAAAATAAAATACCAAATGGAGTAATACTTATAAACAGTTTTTTTTTTATTTTTATTGTTTTTTCTTTTGTTTATTTTGTAATGTTACGACAACGTAGCACTAAAATCGTTCAATGTTTCTTTAATCCTTGTACACTTGACATTGTGCTCTCGACTGTCAATCTTGGGATCACAGGATCGAGACTTGGAACGTAAAATACCTATATACTCCATGACTTATACCACATGGCTTGCACCTTATGGCTTATACCATATGGCTTGCACCTCATGGCTTATACCACACTGCTTGCACCTCATGGCGTTTATCTTATGGCTTACATCACATGGCTTGCACCTCATGGCTTATACCACATGGCCTGCATCTGATGGCATGTAACTCATGGCTTATACCACATGGCCTGCATCTGATGGCATGTAACTCATGGCTTATACCACATGGCCTGCATCTGATGGCATGTAACTCATGGCTTATACCACATGGCCTGCATCTGATGGCATGTAACTCATGGCTTATACCACATGGCCTGCATCTGATGGCATGTAACTCATGGCTTATACCACATGGCCTGCATCTGATGGCATGTAACTCATGGCTTATACCACGTTGCTTGCACCTCATGACTTATACCACATTGCTTGCACCTCAAGGCGTTAACCTCATGGAGTGTACTTTATGGCTTTGTACCTCATGCCTTTGTATCACATGCCTTTGTATCACATTCATAAAATTCAATTATTATTTTAAGGTATAGCTGTGATTTTTGATGAAGAAATAAAGTGATTACCTTATGGAAACGAAGTCAAGACATTTGCAGCGCTTTTGTGTATTGAGAGCAGTGCAATTTCCATTGGTTTTAAATTAGTCTTTAGAAAGAGACTTTTTTTTTACAGTCTATGATTGCAAAGTAGTCCACATATTCCAGTCAACAATGGAAAAAAACTGTTACTTAATTCTTCTTGAGTTGCTTAATTGATAAAAGATTTATCTGCCATGGAAATAATTGCTAACATGTATTTGTTCACTTTAAATTTAAAAAAAAAGAGCCAATTTAAAAAAAAGAGCATTTACAGTATCCACCCAGTAAAAGTCCCTTTATAACCATCTTTCATCCTCGCCATTAACGATGATGTCTTGGTTATGGACTAGTATGTAGGCACTAAAGGGGACACATATACGTGACTAGAACGACTCCAATGCTTCCCCATATAAATCGAAGTATCCTTTTTAAGCTGGTTAGACTTAGGAACTTACCCAGGACCTGAAAAAAAAACCTTACTTAAAAACTTAAAACCATTCTCTTCTATCCGTGCGACCATTCTAATAACCGAAAATGATGCTGACGATCCAATCATGCAGTAGGTATAATCACTAATAATTTTAAAACATCAAAGTTAAAACTCAAAAATGCTTAAAAACTCAACGAAGAAAATTCTATTTTTGTCTTCTTTTCTTCTTCAAGCTATTGAACTTATTTGTATACATTTTCTTTTGATAAATAAATAAAAAACTTGAATAGATTCATTTCAACAATATTAGATTACTTGCTTATAAAGTGTCCATTGCATCTATACATTCTTATATTGTACCATTTTTTTTTGTTTATATGAAGTAGAGATCAATAACTCTACATCAGGTTTGTTCTTTCGATGCTTGACCCCACCAGGTCAAGATTAGTGATCGTTTGAACAATGTTAAGTTACAGAGGTCAGTAGTATTGACCTGTCTTTTACAGTGTCAATCCCAGAGGTCAAACAGCTAGTCACCGTTCACACACAATACAATGTTTGTCACAGTGGTGACCGGTTATATACAATGACACTGAACAATGTAACAACGCCCACTCTGTTCACTGTATCAGTTGTATCAGCTGTTATTGATCAATTTTAATTAAAGAGTTTGGTCTAAATTTGCACTCTTATTCATAAATCTTGAAGAAATCAATTAAACTAAAACTCTGAAAACAATAATAATAAAATAAACTAAGAACACCTTTCAGCTTTTAAAAGTGTTTTTTTTTAATGAGCTTGTTCAAATAAATTTAAACTGTTTTACGTTGCGTTAAGAGCTTTCAAATTTTACGTAAAACAAAAAAAAATATGAGAAATTATCCCTCTCTTAGTCTTCTCTCCCCATTTTAACATAGAAAAACAAAAATGTAGGATCCCTACCCCCACCGGTCCCTCCTATTTTGTACCAATCATGACTAAAGAAAGAAAATGTCCACGTTTTATTTAATTTGTATTTTTTTTTCAAAGTTGCGATTTATAACAAGCTAAGCTACCACCACCCGTCTCCGATAACGAACTATAACAAAAGCCAAATCTACCTGCATCCTCCCACCCGTCGCTATATAACGAACTATAACAAAAGCCAAATTTTCCTGCATACACCCACCCGTTCCTAAATAATGAACCATAACAAAAGCCAAATCTACCTGCTTAGAAAAATTCAATTTTAATTGTATTCGTACACAGTTTTAAAAAAGTAGTTAAAATAAAGTATAAATATATTTTTTTTTAAATAAAATGAAATATAGTTTATAAAAGATAATTTGACGACTATGTGTTATCGAACTTTTTTTTCCCCCAAATTTTAACTCGACTTTGAGACTCAAAGCAGAGCTATTAATTAACGGCGGCCTCTGCAAGGTAGAGACGACGTTGTCATTGTGGCTTCCAGACTTCACGCTGCCCCAAGTTCCGCCGTAAGGGTGGAAGCTCAAAAACAGGACCATGGCTGACACATGCTTCGTCCTGAGTCTGGATTTTATTTGTATCATGTGAATAATACATGTATTTGTTATAGCTTCTGGTATTGAAAATCCAAACAAAATATTTTACCCGAAAATTAAATTATTATTTATTAATTTATCTGTAATTAACTATTTTAAAAAAGTGTTTTTTTTTTGGTGTGTGCATTCTTTTTAATTCATTGGTAGAGGATTTTTTTTTAAATAGCGATGCGATTTCTGTATGATGTAAGGCACGGACAGTCTTTGCTGTGGTTAATTGATTGATATGGGATCAAGTGATAAACATCCTATCCATATTGCGTATGGTGTAAGGCACGGACCGTCTTTGTTGTGGTTAATTGATAGATATGGGATCAAGTGATAAACATCCTATCCATATTGCGTATGATGTAAGGCACGGACCGTCTTTGTTGTGGTTAATTGATTGATATGGGATCAAGTGATAAACATCCTATCCATATTGCGTATGGTGTAAGGCACGGACCGTCTTTGTTGTGGTTAATTGATAGATATGGGATCAAGTGATAAACATCATATCCATATTGCGTATGATGTAAGGCACGGACCGTCTTTGTTGTGGTTAATTGATAGATATGGGATCAAGTGATAAACATCCTATCCATATTGCGTATGATGTAAGGCACGGACCGTCTTTGTTGTGGTTAATTGATAGATATGGGATCAAGTGATAAACATCCTATCCATATTGCGTATGATGTAAGGCGCGGACATGGGCGTCGCTATACAGTTTTCCAGAGGGGGGGGGGGCAAAAAATTACGTTTTTTATTTTAACTTACAATGCCATACAGTTTTATTTCTCAATTAAATCCAAGTAAAGTATAACATTAATTTTTTATTTTGACATAAATAAATGTATTTGAAAATTCCAACATTTTGACTACAGGCAAAAGCATGTTCCGATTTTAATTTTTTCTTGTTTAATTTGGCCTTCTGTAGCTTGATTTGTCCTTCGATAATGTTTTTAACATTCAGGTATTTTTTAAAAATCTGCCAACTCTTGTTAGTTTAGAATCGTCTGCCACTGAGTGAATTTTAAAATATATCATAAATTAATATGAAAAGATGGATGTCAGAAAATATATGTACAGGCTCAATAAAACGAAGAGTAGAGCAATTAATCGCGGGTTTCCGAAAAGCCGTTATTAGAAGATTTTAGGGCGTTTGCAGTATCTGAATTATCACATGCATTGAGGACAACAGTAAAAGTTCAACAACAGCCAGACACAACTGAAGAAACTATTTCTAATTAGATTGTCGCTGTCACTTCTTTATTTCCTAAATTGGATATTGGAAGGTATGTCTTGACATATGACCTTTCAAATGCGTTGAAATTGCTGCTGATCCTTGATTCTTTGAACCCTGATAAAAATATGATTTTTAAAGCTGACAGTGGTGGAAACAGAGGCTTTAGATATGCTTGTTTATCAAACTGTTCATCGTGGGTTGTATACTTGCAAATGTTTAAAGGTGGCTTTTGCAATTGTGCGTGTAGTTTTCGCAAAAAGTAATTCTAGAAGTTCATGGAGCATTTGTCATCGAACCATGCACAAAATTAAAAGATTTCAACGAAGATGCACGTAACCACAAATACTCTTATTAAGGATTCACACTATTTTGTTGCACTATTGGTAGCCCAAGCAGTTTCTATAGATGTGCAGTTGAACTCATCATTTAGATGACAAATTCAAGAAAATTGCAACAAACTGGGTCCCTCCATTTCTACAAACTTTTTTTTTGCGGCATGCATGATTTGGCACTTCGTGGAAAAGAATCACATTCTGGTATTTTTTATGACCTGTTAGAGTTTCGTGTTGAATATAAAGATGAAGTTCCAGGTAATCATTTGTCAATTGGTTCTTGTAGTGCTAAGTATATCTTGGCAACCAGTGCCGCCGAGAGGGGGGGCAGAGGACAAATGTTCCTGGGCCCAGCGAGTTTTAGAGGCCAAGACTGAGCTGGCAAATCAACTTTTGAAATTATTATTATCAGCACGAGAGGCCCGTGACAACCCTGCCCAGGTGCCCGAAATCTCTGTCGGTAGGCCTGTCGGAAACAACACAAAACACTATTTGTTGGTCTCTCTTGGTCCTACATATTCCCATAACCTCCCATATATTCCTATAAGCTCCCAGATATTCCCATAAGCTCCTACATATTCCCATAAGCTCCAAATATTCCCATAAGCTCCTACATATTCCCATAAGCTCCTACATTTTCCCATAAGCTCCCAAATATTCCCAAAAGTTCCCAAATATTCCCATAAGCTCCTATATATTTCAATAAGCTTCTTATATCCCCATAAGTTCCTAAATATTCCCATAAGCTCCGACATATTCCCATATGCTCCCACATATTCCCATAAGCTCCCGCATGTTCCCATAAGCTACCGCATGTTCACATAAGCTCCAATATATTCACATAAAATCCCATATATTCCCATTCTCTCTCTCTCTCTTTCCTTATCTCTCTATTTCGATAATTGACATAGAGTTGAATCTACTTCTGCATGGAAGTTGACCATTGTATAGCAGGAAATCGAAACGACGCTTATAGTCGGTTTCAAATATTGAACAATAGGAGTAGAATTTACTGATGCGTAAAAATTTTACCTGACGTGGTTGAAAGTAAACACAATACCTATAGTCCCATTCGCCAAATACAAAGCAGGAGTAGAATCATTTGGCACATATTCCCATAAGCACCGACTTATTCCAATAAGCTAACACATATTCCCATGAGCACCTAATTTTCCTATAAGCTCCTAATATTCCCATAAGCTCCTACACATTCCCATAAGCTCCTACATATTTCCATAAGCTCCACATATTCCCATAAGCTCCTACATATTCCCATAAGCTCCCAGATACTCCCATAAGCTTCTACATATTCCCATAAGCTACTAATATTCCCAAAAGCTCTCAAATATTCCCATAATTTCCATATATTCCAATTCTCCCTCTCTTTCTCTCTCTCTTTCTTTTTCTCTCTTGTTCGATCATTGACATAGAGTTGAATTTACTTTTGCATGGCTGTTGATCATTGTATAGCAGAAAATTGAAACGAAGCTTATAGACTGTTTCAAATATTGAACAATAGGAGTAGAATTTACTGATGCGTAAAAATTTTACCTGACGTGGTAGAAAATAAACTTAAATCCTATAGTCCCATTCGTCAAATACAAAGCAGGAGTAGAATCATTTAGCACATATACCCATAAGCTCCGACTTAATTCAATAAGCTCCCGCATATTCCCATAAGCTCCTAATTTTCCCATAAGCTCCTAATATTCGCATAAGATCCTACATATTCCCATAAGCTCCTACATATTCCCATAAGCTCCCAGATAATCCCATAAGCTCCTACGTATTCCCATAAGCTCCTACATATTCCCATAAGCTCCTACATATTCCCATAAGCTCCTATATATTCAAATAAGCTCCTACATATTCTTGTAAGCTCATAATATTCCCATAAGCTCCACATATTCCCATAAGCTCCTACATATTCCCATAAGCTCCCACATATTCCCATAAGCTCCTACATATTCCTATAAGCTCCCAGATACTCCCATAAGCTCCTACATATTCCCATAAGCTCCTAATATTCCCATAAGCTCCTACATATTCCATAAGCTCCTATATATTCCCATCAGCACTTAAATATTCCCATAAGTTCCCATATATTCCCATTCTCTCTCTAGATCTTTCTCTGTATCTCTCTCTCTCTGTCTCTCTCTCTCTCTATCTCTCTCTCTATCTCTCTTTCATTATCTCTCTTTTTCGATAATTGACATAGAGTTGAATTTACTTATGCATGGCATTTGATCATTGTATAGCAGGAAATAGAAGCGAAGCTTATAGTCTGTTTCAAATATTGAACAATAGGAGTCGAATTTACTGATGCGTAAAAATTTGACCTGACGTGGTAGAAAATAAACTTAAATCCTTTAGTCCCATTCGTCAAATACAAAGCAGGAGTAGAATCATTAGGCACATATTACCATTAGCTCCGACTTATTTCAATAAGCGCCGACCGATTACCATAAGCTCGTAATTTTCCCTTAAGCTCCTAATATTCCCATAAGATCCTACATATTCCCTTAAGCTCCTACATATTCCCATAAGCTCCCAATACTCCCATAAGCTCCCACATATTCCCATAAACTTCTTATATTCCCATAAGCTCCTACATTTTCCCATAAGCTCCTACATAATCCCATAAGCTCCTATATATTCAAATAAGCTCCTACATATTCCCATCAGATCTTAAATATTCCGATAAGTTCCCATTTATTCCTAATTTCTCTCTCTCTCTCTCTTTCTCTGTATCTCTCTCCCTCAGTCTCTCTCTCTCTCTGTCTCTTGTTCCTTATCTCTCTTTTTCGATAATTGACATAGAGTTGAATTTACTTATGCATGGCATTTGATCATTGTATAGCAGAAAATAGAAACGAAACATATAGTCTGTTTCAAATATTGAACAATAGGAGTAGAATTTACTGATACGTAAAAATTTGACCTGACGTGGTTGAAAATAAACTTAAATCCTTTAGTCCCATTCGTCAAATACAAAGAAGGATTAGAATTATTTGGCACATATTCCTATAAGCTCCGACATTTTCAATTAACCCCCACATATTCCCATAAGCTCCTAATATTCCCATAAGCTCCTACATATTCCCATAAGCTCCTACATATTCCCATAAGCTCCCAGATACTCCCATAAGCTCCTACGTATTCCCATAAACTCCTAATATTCCCATAAGCTCCTACATATTCCCATAAGCTCCTACATATTCCCATAAGCTTAAATATATTCAAATAAGCTCCTACATATTCCTGTAAGCTCATAATTATCCCTTTAGCTCCTACATATTCCCATAAGCTCCTACATATTCCCGAAAATTTGACCTGACGTGGTAGAAAATAAACTTAAATCCTTTAGTCCCATTCGTCAAATACAAAGCAGGAGTAGAATCATTAGGCACATATTACCATTAGCTCCGACTTATTTCAATAAGCGCCGACCGATTACCATAAGCTCGTAATTTTCCCTTAAGCTCCTAATATTCCCATAAGATCCTACATATTCCCATAAGCTCCTACATATTCCCATAAACTCCTAATATTCCCATAAGCTCCTACATATTCCCATAAGCTCCTACTTATTCCCATAAGCTCCTATATATTCAAAAAAGCTCCTACATATTCCTGTAAGCTCATAATATTCCCATAAGCTTCTACATATTCCCATAAGCTTTTACATATTCCCATAAGCTCGCACATATTCCCATAAGCTCCTAATATTTCCATAAGCTCCTACATATTCCCATAAGCTCCCACATATTTCCATAAGCTCCCATATATTCCCATAAGCTTCCAGATACTCCCATTATCTCCTACATATTCCCATAAGCGCCTAATATTCCCATAAGCTCCTATATATTCCCATAAGCTCCTAATAATCCCACAAACTCCTATATATTCAAATAAGCTCCTACATTATCCTGTAAGCTCATAATATTTCCATACGCTCCTGCATATTCCCATAAGCTCCTACATATTCCCATAAGCTCCAACATTTTCCCATAAGCTCCCAGATATTCCCATAAGCTCTCAGATACTTCCCTAAGCTCGCACATATTCCCATAAGCTTTTAATATTCCCATAAGCTCCTAAATATTCCATAAGCTCCTATATATTCCCATCAGCTCTTAAATATTCCCATAAGTTCCCATATATTCCCATTCTCACTCTAGATCATTCTCTGTATCTCTCTCTCTCTCAGTCTCTCTCTCTCTCTCTCTCTCTCTCTCTCTCTCTCCTTATCTCTCTTTTTCGATAATTGACATAGAGTTGAATTTACTTATGCATGGCATTCGATCATTGTATAGCAGGAAATAGAAACGAAGGTTATAGTCTGTTTCAAATATTAAACAATAGGAGTAGAATTTACTGATGCGTAAAAATTTTACCTGACGTGGTAGAAAATAAACTTAAATCCTATAGTCCCATTCGTCAAATACAAAGCAGGAGTAGAATCATTTGGCACATATTACCATAAGCTCCGACTTATTTTAATAAGCTCCCACAAATTACCATAAGCTCGTAATTTTCCCATAAGCTCCTAATATTCCCATAAGATCCTACATAATCCCATTAGCTCCTACATATTCCCATAAGCTCCCAGATACTCCCATAAGCTCCCACATATTCCCATAAACTTCTTATATTCCCATAAGCTCCTACATTTTCCCATAAGATCCTACATAATCCCATAAGCTCCTACATATTCCCATAAGCTCCCAGATACTCCCATAAGCTCCCACATATTCCCATAAACTTCTTATATTCCCATAAGCTCCTTTATTTTCCCATAAGCTCCTTTATTTTCCCATAAGCTCCTATATATTCAAATAAGCTCATACATATTTCTGTAAGCTCATAATATTCCCATAAGCTCATAATATTCCCATAAGCTCCCACATATTCCCATAAGCTTCTAATATTCCATTAAGCTCCTATATATTCCAATCAGCTCTTAAATATTCCCATAAGTTCCCATATATTCCCATTCTCTCTCTAGATCTTTCTATGAATCTCTCTCTCTCTCAGTCTCTTACAAATTACCATAAGCTCCGACTTATTTTAATAAGCACCCACATATTACCATAAGCTCGTAATTTTCTCATAAGATCCTAATATTCCCATAAGTACCTACATAATCCCATAAGAACCTATATATTCCCATAAGCTCCCAGATACTCCCATAAGCTCCCACATATTCCCATAAACTTCTTATATTCCCATAAGCTCCTACATTTTCCCATAAGCTGCTACATATTCCCATAAGCTCCTATATATTCAAATAAGCTCCTACATATTCCTGTAAGCTCATAATATTCCCATAAGCTCATAATATTCCCATAAGCTCCCACATATTCCCATAAGCTTCTAATATTCCATTAAGCTCCTATATATTTCATTAAGCTCCTTTATATACCCATTAGCTCTTAAATATTCCCATAAGTTCCCATTTATTCCTATTCTCTCTCTCTCTCTCTCTCTCTCTCTCTCTCTCTCTCTGTCTCTTTTTCCTTATCTCTCTTTTTCGATAATTGACATAGAGTTGAATTTACTTATGCATGGCATTCGATCATTGTATAGCAGGAAATAGAAACGAAGGTTATAGTCTGTTTCAAATATTAAACAATAGGAGTAGAATTTACTGATGCGTAAAAATTTTACCTGACGTGGTAGAAAATAAACTTAAATCCTATAGTCCCATTCGTCAAATACAAAGCAGGAGTAGAATCATTTGGCACATATTACCATAAGCACCGAATTATTTTAATAAGCTCCCACAAATTACCATAAGCTCGTAATTTTCCCATAAGCTCCTAATATTCCCATAAGATCCTACATAATCCCATTAGCTCCTACATATTCCCATAAGCTCCCAGATACTCCCATAAGCTCCCACATATTCCCATAAACTTCTTATATTCCCATAAGCTCCTACATTTTCCCATAAGATCCTACATAATCCCATAAGCTCCTACAAATTCCCATAAGCTCCCAGATACTCCCATAAGCTCCCACATATTCCCATAAACTTCTTATATTCCCATAAGCTCCTTTATTTTCCCATAAGCTCCTTTATTTTCCCATAAGCTCCTATATATTCAAATAAGCTCCTACATATTCCTGTAATCTCATAATATTCCCATAATCTCATAATATTCCCATAAGCTTCTAATATTCCATAAAGCTCCTATATATTCCAATCAGCTCTTAAATATTCCCATAAGTTCCCATATATTCCCATTCTCTCTCTAGATCTTTCTATGAATCTCTCTCTCTCTCTCAGTCTCTTACATATTACCATAAGCTCCGACTTATTTTAATAAGCTCCCACATATTACCATAAGCTCGTAATTTTCTCATAAGATCCTAATATTCCCATAAGTACCTACATAATCCCATAAGCTCCTACATATTCCCATAAGCTCCCAGATACTCCCATAAGCTCCCACATATTCCCATAAACTTTTTATATTCCCATAAGCTCCTACATTTTCCCATAAGATCCTACATAATCCCATAAGAACCTATATATTCCCATAAGCTCCCAGATACTCCCATAAGCTCCCACATATTCCCATAAACTTCTTATATTCCCATAAGCTCCTACATTTTCCCATAAGCTGCTACATATTCCCATAAGCTCCTATATATTCAAATAAGCTCCTACATATTCCTGTAAGCTCATAATATTCCCATAAGCTCATAATATTCCCATAAGCTCCCACATATTCCCATAAGCTTCTAATATTCCATTAAGCTCCTATATATTTCATTAAGCTCCTTTATATACCCATTAGCTCTTAAATATTCCCATAAGTTCCCATTTATTCCTATTCTCTCTCTCTCTCTCTCTCTCTCTCTCTCTCTCTCTCTCTGTCTCTTTTTCCTTATCTCTCTTTTTCGATAATTAACATAGAGTTGAATTTACTTATGTATGGCATTTGAACATTGTATAGCAGGAAATAGAAACGAAGCTTATAGTCTGTTTCAAATATTGAACAATAGGAGTAGAATTTACTGATGCGTAAAAATTTTACCTGCCGTGGTAGAAATTAAACTTAAATCCGATAGTCCCATTCGCCAAATACAAAGCAGGAGTAGAATCATTTGGCACATATTCCCATAAGCTCCGACTTATTCCAATAAGCTAACACATATTCCCATGAGCACCTAATTTTCCTATAAGCTCCTAATATTCCCATAAGCTCCTACATATTTCCATAAGCTCCACATATTCCCATAAGCTCCTACATATTCCCATAAGCTCCTACATATTCCCATAAGCTCCCAGATACTCCCATAAGCTCTTACGTATTCCCATAAACTCCTAATATTTACATAATCTCTTATTTATTCCTATAAGCTCCTACATATTCACATAAGCTCCTATATATTCAAATAAGATCCTACATATTCCTGTAAACTCATAATATTCCCTTATGCTCCTACATATTCCCATAAGCTCCTACATATTCCCGAAAGCTTTTACATATTCCCATAAGCTCCCAGATATTCCCATAAGCTCCCAGATACTCCCATAAGCTCGTACATATTCCCATAAGCTCCTACATATTCCATTAAGCTTCTTCATATTCCCATAAGCTCCTACATATTCCCATAAGCTCCCACATATTCCCATAAGCTCCCAGATATTTCCGTAAGCTTCCCGATACTCCCATAAGCTCCTAATATTCCCATAAGATCCTACATATTCCATTAAGCTCCTATATATTCCCATAAGCTCTCAAATATTCCCATAAGTTCCAATATATTCCCATCCTCTTTCTCTCTCTGTCTCTCTCTCTCTCTGTCTCTCTCTCTCTCTGTCTCTCTTTCCTTATCTCTCTTTTTCGATAATTGGCATAGAGTTGAATTTACTTATGCATGGCAGTTTATCATTGTATAGCAGGAAATTGTAACGAAGCTTATAGTCTGTTTCAAATATTGAACAATAGAAGTAGAATTTACTGATGCGTAAAAATTTGACCTGACGTGGTTGATAATAAACATAAATCCTATAGTCCCATTTGCCAAATACAAAGCAGGAGTAGGATCGTTTGGCACATATTCCCATAAGCTCCTACATATTCTCATAAGCTCCCACATTTTCCCATAAGCTCCCAGATATTCCCATAAGCTCCCAGATACTCCCATAGCCTACTACATATTCCCATAAGCTCCTACATATTCCCTCAAGCTCCTAACATTCACATAAGCTCCTATATATTCCCATAAACTTCTACATATTCCCATAAGATCCTAAAATTCTCATAAGCTCTTACATATTCCCATAAGCTCGTAATGCTCCTTTAAGCTCCTAATATTCCCATAATATCCTACATATTCCATTAAGCTCCCGCATATTCCCATAAGTTCCCATATTTCCCATTCTCTATCTCTCTCTCTTTCTCTCTCTATGTCTTTCTCTTTCCTTATCTCTCTTTTTCGATAATTGACATAGAGTTGAATTTTCTTATGCATGGCAGTGTATCATTGTATAGCAGAAAATTGAAACGAAGCTTATAGTCAGTTTTAAATATTGAACAATAGGAGTAGAATTTACTTATGCGTAAAAATTTGACCTGACGTGATTGAAAATGAACACAAATCCTATAGTTCCATTCGCCAAATACAAAGCAGGAGTAGAATCATTTGGCACATATTTCCATAAGCTCCCACTTATTCCAATAAGCTCCACATATTCCAATAAGCTCCTAATTTTCCCATAAGCTCCTAATATTACCATAAGCTCCTACATATTCCCATAAGCTCCTACATATTCCCATAAGCTTCTACATATTCCCATAAAATCCCAGATACTTCCATAAGCTCCCAAATATTCCCATAAGCTCCTACGAAATCCCATAAGCTTCTTATCTCCCCATAAGCTCCTACGTATTCTTATAAGCTCCCAGATATTCCCATTAGCTCCAAGATACTCCCATAAGCTCCTACATATTCCTAAAAGCTCCTAATATTTCCTTAAGCTCCCACATATTCCCATAAGCTCCCAAATATTCCCATAATCCCCCACATATTCCCTTAAGCTCCTACAAAATCCCATAAGCTTATAATATCCCCATAAGCTCCCAGATATTCTCATAAACTCCCAGATATTCCCATAAGCTCCCAGATACTCCCATAAGCTCCTACATATTCCCATAAACTCCTAATATTCCCATAAGCTCCTACATATTTCCATAAGCTCCAAATTATCCCATAATCTCCTACATATTCCCATAGGCTCCTAATATTATAAGCTCCTTCATATTGACATAAGCTCCTAATATTCCCATAAGCACCTACATATTCCATTAAGCTACCGTATATTCCCATAAGGTCCCATTTTTCTCATTCTCTCTCTCTCTCTCTCTCTCTCTCTCTCTCTTTCCTTATCTCTCTTTTTCGATAATTGACATAGAGTTGAATCTACTTATGCATGGCAGTTGATCATTGTATAGCAGAAAATTGAAACGAAGCTTATAGTCTGTTTCAAATATTGAACAATAGGAGTAGAATCATTTGGCACATATTCCCATAAGCTCCTACATATTCACATAAGCTCCTAATATTCCTATAAGCTCCTACATATTTCCATTTGCTCCTAATATTCCCATAAGTTTCTACATATTTCAATAAGTTCCCACATAATTCCATAAGCTCCTACATATTCCCATAAGCTCTTAATATTCTCATAAATTCCTTAAATTCACATAAGCTCCCACATATTCCCATAATCTATGACATATTCCCATAAGCTCCCAAATATTCCTATTTTCTCTCTCTCTCTCTCCTTCTCTCTCTCTCTCTCTCTCTCTCTCTCTCTCTCTCTCTGTCTCTCTCTCTCCCTCTCTCTTTGTATATATATATATATATATATATATATATATATATATATATATATAAGCTCCCATAAGCTCCTACATATTCCTATAAGCTCCTAATATTTTCTTAAGCTCCCACATATTCCCATAAGCTCCCAGATACTCCCATAAGCTCCTACATATTCCCATAAACTCCTAATATTCCCATAAGCTCCTACATATTCCCATAAGCTCCAAATTATCCCATAATCTCCTACATATTCCCATAAGCTCCTAATATTATAAGCTCCTTCATATTCACATAAGCTCCTAATATTCCCATAAGCACCTACATATTCCATTAAGCTACCGCATATCCCCATAAGGTCCCATTTTTCTCATTCTCTCTCTCTCTCTCTCTCTCTCTCTTTCCTTATCTCTCTTTTTCGATAATTGACATAGAGTTGAATCTACTTATGCATGGCAGTTGATCATTGTATAGCAGAAAATTGAAACGAAGCTTATAGTCTGTTTCAAATATTGAACAATAGGAGTAGAATCATTAGGCACATATTCCCATAAGCTCCTACATAGTCGCATAAGCTCCTAATATTCCTATAAGCTCCTACATATTTCCATTTGCTCCTAATATTCCCATAAGTTCCTACATATTTCAATAAGTTCCCACATAATTCCATAAGCTCCTACATATTCCCATAAGCTCTTAATATTCTCATAAATTCCTTAAATTCACATAAGCTCCCACATATTCCCATAATCTATGACATATTCCCATAAGCTCCCAAATATTCCCATTTTCTCTCTCTCTCTCTCTCTTCTTCTCTCTCTCTCTCTCTCTTCTTCTCTCTCTCTCTCTCTCTCTGTCTCTCTCTCTCCCTCTCTCTCTGTATATATATATATATATATATATATATATATATATATATATATATATATATATAAAAGCTCCCATAAGCTCCTACATATTCCTATAAGCTCCTAATATTTTCTTAAGCTCCCACATATTCCCATAAGCTCCCAAATATTCCCATCATCCCCCACATATTCCCTTAAGCTCCTACAAAATCCCATAAGCTTATAATATATTTTCCAATAAATTACTTTGTTAATAAAGATAGCATAATAAATAAGATTCAATAAAAATGGAACTCACTAAATTGATTTATATTCATTTAACAGCAAACACACCAAAACAGTCCCACGCAAGCTTTGACAAAATAAGGCTACTTTAGGTATTTTGTACCCAGTATTATGCGAATTTCTTTTTTTTTTTTCTAGATTCTCGCATTTATACAAAACTGGAATGTAATAAAATAAATTACATTTAGACGTCCTAGTACATTTAGTAGTCATTCAATAGATATACTAATCTTTATCTCTGTCAATCTGTTTTTCTAGTATATTAGGGTTTATACAAAACTTGTTTTCAAAGGTAAATTTCTCAAAAAAAAGCATACTTACATACTCCCACATACTCCCACAGACTCCAATATATTTCCACAACTCCTACATACTCCAATAGACTCCCACATACGCCAATAGATTCCAACATACTCCCATAGACTCCCAAAACTCCCACAAATTCCCATAGACTCCCAGAACCAGTGGAGCCGAGAGCCAACACGGGCCCCAGGGCAGAACATCATTGCGAGCCTCTTTATAAACAAAAAGTCGTGAAAAAATGGACTTTTTCGGGGCGGCCGGGCCCCTTTACAGATGCGGGCCCCCCTGGCAATGACCCCCTGCCCCCTCTCGGCGGTCCTGCCCAGAACTACCACATACTCCCATATAATTCCAGATACTCCCACATGCTACCACAACTCTTATATACTCCTATAGACTCCCACAGGCTCACTAATACTCCCACAAATCCCACATACTCCAATAGACTTTCACATACTCCTACATACTTCCTTAGACTCCCACATTATCCCACATACTTCCACAACTCCCATATACTCACATAGGCTCCCACATACTTCTACATAAATTACACAGT
Source organism: Bulinus truncatus (assembly GCA_021962125.1). NCBI lineage: Eukaryota > Metazoa > Mollusca > Gastropoda > Planorbidae > Bulinus > Bulinus truncatus. The sequence continues at coordinate 387,104 of JAGDYQ010000053.1, read as the reverse complement.
GTACCGCTATAAACTAAAAATGTACCCATATTAACTACACAATGTACCCAAATTAACTAACAATGTACCGCTATTAAATACACAATAAACTCCCACATACGCTTCCATACCCCCACATCTCTCACATACTCCCACATATACTCCCACACACTCCAACAGACTCTCACAACTCCCAAATACTTCCATAGACTCCCACATTCTCCAAATGACTCCCACAATTGCCAAATACTCCCAAAGACTCCCACATGCCCCCACTTACCCCCATAGACTCCCACAACTACCAAATACTTCCATAGACATGCTCCCAATACTCCCAAAGTCTCCCAAAACTCCCACATACGCATACTTACCTCGCAACTCCAAATACTCACATAGACTACCACAACTCCTACATACTTCCATAGACTCCCACATACTCCAACATACTCCCATAGACTCAAACTGTCTCACACATAGTCCCCAAGACTCCCACAACTCCTACATACTCCCATAGAATCCCATATACTCCAACATACTCCCATAGACTCCCACATACTCCTATAGACTCCGAATACTCCCACATACCTCCACAACTCCAACATACTCCCATACTTAAACTATTTTGCTAATAATATTTAATTTAGGTTTTATTATTAGCATATTGAAATGTCAGGGAAAGCGTAAAGCTTCGTGGACCCATTTGAGCGTCAAGTACATCCCACATTAGTCTAGGACCAGTAAAAGGCATAAATAAGAAAGGAAAATATCTTCTTTTTTCAGTTTTATGGGAATTAGCCATGAACTTAATTTTAAAAATTATGAAAATAATAACAAAATCCATGAACATGAAAAAACACGAGTAGAGTCCCCTGACTTCCTGTTTATCATTCGCAGAAGTATAAATGAAAAATGGCTACCTTTTGTACTCATACTGTGAAATAACACAACTAGAAATAAATCACAGTAGGAGCATTAATACTTTATATGTACAATGTGATTAATTTATGAAATAATATAATCATAAATAATATCATTAAACATAATGGCAACAGAAGCTGTACAGTGTTTCAGGAGTCAAGTCGACCTATTTCTGAAAGGAGACAATTTGTCACGGAAATTCCATGAATTGTTTAAGTTCAAAGATTTAGAATCTGTCAAGTAAGTGCATTATATAAGTTTTCTTATATCATAATGAGTTGACAGTGATAATTTACGCAATTCATATAGTGTGAGGAAATGCAAATAACTTAAAAAAAGACTTTTTTTTGTAACTTAGGATAATTTACCGTAATTAAATCTCATGTCATGATCTTGTCTGTTAATGTTATTAATGACTGTTATGAGTTTAACAATTATGATTGTCTGAGACAAACAAAATTATTTGAATGAGCAAGTTTTATTCACACTGAACTATTTCTCCAATTTTCGTTCTTCATTGCATTTGTAAAAATGTGAGATTTTTTCAAAGCCCTCTGCTCCTCTTAAAGTTTGTCTAACCATAATATTCCTGTGAGTAATGTGATTGTCAGCATTTATAATATATTATAAAAAAATTATTAGATTATTAGTGGTAGTGTTATTATTGCTGTTAATTAGGAGATATCAATGGATATTAAAATTCATTTGCAAAAAAATGTCTTTGAAAAGAATTTAATTATATATTATAAACTAATTATAAAGTATGTTTCTTTTTTGTTTTACATTTTCAATTTCATTTACGCACTGGCTTCGGTACCGTCATATGACGGTGCCGGTATCTTTTTTTTACCGCTTCCATCAATATTTGCATAGCCGAGCAATTATACATTAAAATGAGAGGTTAGTTTGTGTGGCGCGCTAGTGATGTAGGTTGTTCGCTTGGCTGAGACCCAGTTTGGCTAGCTATGTGCGGGTTCGATTCCTGGTAGAGACATACATTTTTTTGTTCAGATTTTATTTTTCAGGATCAGGGTTAGGGATAGGGGGTTAGGGATAGGGTTAGGGTGTGGAGCAATATCTATTGATGGTCATTTTTTAATAAATCATAATTTTTTTTTTTTCAGATTTTTTTTCAGGATTAGGGTTAGGGATAGGGTTAGGATTAGGGATAGGGTTAGGGTGTGGAGCAATATCTATTTATGGTCCCCGAAAAAAAAAATATCTCCGATTTTTAACAGTAAATAACGTCATCAACGTCTGCAGTAAATAAGAGTTCTCATTCATTCTGTTTACTCTTTAAATGTGTTAAAACGATCGCCGATAATATCATAATATAAACTGCATTTATAACTTTACATCATAAGAGTTCATTCTGTTGACAGAAGCGGTAAAAAAAAGATACCGGCACCGTCATATGACGGTACCGGAGCCAGTGCGTTTCATTTAATTATAAGTACAAAGACTAAGGACAATATGTACTTTCAATTTTATTAATTTCATAGACATAAATGAAAAAATTCCCCTTTTCTAATTTCCCAATTTCAGTACTAGTTTAGTTGCATTCTTACCTTCAGTTTGCTACAGAAAATGCAATGTTCATACGATGAGTAAAAAAAGTTGCTAGGCTAAACATGATTTTTTTTTTTTTAGCTAAAATCAAATTTATCTTCTCTGTGTAACATTAGTGTATGTATGTTTTATTTATTTAGATGTTTTTTTTTTGTGCATATTCTATCAAGTAGTATGAAAATTTCAATATAAACATATTATGTAACTAAAATTTTAACATAAACATATTATGTAACTAAATATTCCTTAATTTTCGTAAGTGCAGATGCTTTTTTTCCAGATATTGCACCAAATATGGATTGTTTTCTTAAACTGAAAAAGCTATAGAATATTTCCACATCAATA
>JAGDYQ010000053.1:300839-383793 GCA_021962125.1 Bulinus truncatus | reverse complement strand
CTTCGTTATGCGTACATCAGGTAAACCCAAGGATTCTGATATTTAAGCAGATTGTGCGTAAAGCTTCTGGTTTTTGAACAATGTTTTTAATGCCGCCATTATATATTTGTGGGCCCCATTAGTCCTTTCATTGAATAGAAATTGTTACTATATATATATATATATATATATATATATATATATATATATATATATATATATATATATATATATATATATATATAGTATATATATATATATATATATATATAAAGTTCTAAAAACCATGAACTCATGAATTAAATCATATATTATCGCTATTATATATTTAAAATTCAAATTAAAGCTTTTTCTTCATATTTCATGTCTTGAAAAAACAACAACAAACATGTGGAATAGGTCTGCGGTTTTTAAGAATGGAAAGCGTTGGGAAAACAAAAGCGAACAACAACAATGGCTGGAGAGTTTAAAACACAAACCGATGACTTTTATATAGCGATGCGCTATCTGTATAATGTATAATATGTTGGTAAACCTAGTTATACATAATGTGTTCTACCTAGTAAATTCTTTGTTTGTTTGTCCAGCGGAGACTATCCAGTCTTAACGTTAACAGATGGCATGAATTCAATTCCCCAAGGACTTCTGAAAGCTTTTCTAAAGTCCAGTCCGAGGTAACACTTTGTATATCGATCTACACATTTTCGCTGGTTATTAAAGAATAGATGTACATCAATGTTTATACTTAGAACCGTTTTTATGGATATGCAAACTAGGGATCGTAGATTTAAGAACTATTTTGAAGGTACTAAAAATGTGACTTTACATTAGCCCCTGTTGTCAAAGATTATGATAAAAGATTTGCAAGTGGAAGCCATGTTATCGTTTTTCGCCTATCCCTCAAATGTTAATTTTCCTTGCAACACCAAAGGTTAATTTTCGTTGCGACACCAAAATGTTAATTTTCTTAAGGACGCCAAATGTTAATTTTCCTATGACGCCAAATGTTAATTCTCCTATGACGCCAAACGTTAATGTTCATAGTGACAACAAATGTAACATTACCTGAGGACCAAATGTAACGTTTCATACGCTCCCCAAATTTACCTTTGCCAAGCTAGAAACAGCTCTGGTTGTACTGAATACTGCTATACCTAACAGTTGTTTTTTTTTATGTGGCATACAACATGTAATAATATTCAGAATATTATGAGCAGCTAATGTGATGTCATTCTTCACAATTATTTTCTAAAAAATATTCAAGTGTGTTTTTATTTCACTTCACGTTAAATAATACACTTAAATATATATTTATTGATTATAAAATTATTTTAAAAAATCGATTGCGTATAATAAAGTCAAAGTAATATTTGACATAATAAACAAAAAGCATTTTAAAAAAGTCAGCATATATTAAAGTTCATTTAAAATGCAGATGGAAGCCAGTTTTTGTCATATTTAGGTTAGGTTGTTGTACACACACAACTATTACAATAAATACATTCGGCGCACGAATAAATACATTCAACATACACACAGACAAACAGATCTTAACTTATTAGATAAAGGGAAGTGATTGTTGATGTTTTTTGCAACCTAAGCAATCAATAATGGTTAACTTTGAGATAATTCGATCTTTTTCACCAGGCATAGAGTGACCATGAACAGACAACTTGTGTCAGTGTCCAGACATGATGAGATCGACAATAAGCTGGTCTTTTGTTAAACGACAACTTCTGATGACGTGACTAGGCAACGAGTAAAATGAATATTATTTTTCTTTTTTGTTATTTTTTTTTTATATAGACTATTACCAGGGATTGTCAAACTACTGGCCGTGGGCTAAATATGGTCTGTTTGGCTGTTTGATCAAGAACGTGCATTCAGTTTTCAGTAGATTCACTTGAAATAGTTCTTATAAACACTCCATCCATCTGTTCGAAGTCCTGCCCTTTTTATCAAATTTCTCTTTTTTCCGACCCTACTGTCAAAATTAACGGCCTTTGTGACGGGCATTTAAAAAATGTTCGCTCACCTCTGGCTTAGTTATTATGGGGATATTTTTAATAGAACTGCAACAGTGTATCAATAGGTAGAGCATTCAATGATATTCATTGTGTATATTTTTTCAGGTTAATTCTTTTAATATAATTTACCGATTCTCTTTTTCAATTGACATTTTTACAAATTTTTTCAATCTTCTCTCCAGGACTCTCTAGACATTGTTTGTGCTAAGAAAATTAATTTAGCTATACCAAAGTTTGCATTGAGTCAAATCAATTGGCCCCCTCTAAGGTATTAATAATTTAAAAAATAAGTATTAATCATATTTAGTGCAATTTATACGTCAATTTGAGAACTGTTAAAATTTGCTTAAATTACTCGAAATTTGACCATTTAGTCAAATAAAACTTTATAAATTAACGATTAGCTAGATGAAAATCAGTAAAGATTGAAAGAAATAATAATTAATAAAAGTAAATTAAAAGAACATCAAGCCGAAAATTTATTTTTATAGATAAAATATCAACTTATATGATATCTGAAAATGTTTTACAGAGCGAAAGTGGTTTGTTGACATTTAATTAATTTGATATTCATACTTTGTGTTCAAATTATTTTTATACGAGCTTTGTCTTTTATATTTACAGGGAGCAGAGAGTCATGGAAGCCATCAACGCAGTCCGTGAGATCAAAGTTTTCAAAACATTTCTGACATTCCCGAGACGATGGTGGCTGGACAGTTCGACCTACCCGGCCCGTGTGACGTATTCTGACTTATCCTTCAGCCAGTTTTACGACTGGGGCCGTTCAAATGTCACTGGTCACTACATCATGCTGGCCAGCTACGCGGACGAGACCAGGGCCCAATTTTTAGGGAAGCTCAACGCGGAAGGTGAGCCACTGAATGGGTCAGTGGGAGGGTCTCACAAAGTCAGCAGAGATGTGGTGGACAAACTTCTAGATGACCTCGCGGAGGCCTACGAAACTGACCGCAAGTACGTCCCACAACCACTTTCGGCTATGTGTCAGTTCTGGAACTCTTATCCGTTTGGTGGAGGCTGGACAGTGTGGAAAGCCGGATACCGTTATGACGACGTCATCTCCACCGTACAGCGACCCTCGTTTACAGATGACGTGTTCACGTAGGAGCGGATCACGCTAGGGGCTACCATGTTGGGTGGGTGGAGGGGGCGTTAGAGACAGTGGACAGGGTCATTGATCTGTATTTCATGTAAGTGCGTTGTCTGGACCTACGAGTCTTTAGTGTAGTAAATCAATAATAAAATGTTGAACATTTAAAAAAGTATTTAAGTATGAGATGTGCAAAAATATATCAAGATCATCATTTGCAAAACGTAAAATATAAGTGAACATCAAAATGTTGTCGTAATCCACATATATATATATATGTTTAAATCTGCCTTAAAGATAGTAACATAACTTGTAAAAGTAGTATTGTTTGGACTTTATTTTTTTTAAAAGCGAATCCCACCCCCCCCCCTTTTCCAATTAGTTTAGTTGATACAAAGTAATGAATTAATAAATACTCATGTTTTAATATGTTATTTTGAGGTTAAATATTTTTTAAAAATAAAATGGAATACAAAATGGAGTAATACTTTTAAAACAGTTTTAATTTTTATTTTTATTGTTTTGTTTCTTTTGTTCATTTAGTAGTGTTACGACAATGTACCACGAAAATCGTTCAATGTTTCTTTAATCCTTGTACACTAGACATAGTGCTCTCGACTGTCAATCTTGGGATCACAGGATCGAGGCATGGAACGTAAAATACTCCATGACTTATACAACATGACTTGAACCTTATGGCTTATACCACATGGCGTGCACCTCGTTGCTTATACCACATGGCGTGCACCTCGTTGCTTATACCACATAGTGTGTATCTCGTGGCTTATACCACATGACTTGCACCTCATGGTTTATACCATATGGCTTGCACCTCATGGCTTATAACACATGGCTTGCACCTCATGGCTTATACTACATGACTTGCATCTCATGGTTTTTACCGTATGGCTTGCACCTCATGGCTTATGCCACATGGCTTGCATCTCATATCTTATACCACATTGCTTGCACCTCATGGCGTTTATCTTATGGCTTACATTACATGGCTTGCACCTCATGGCTTATACCACATGGCCTACATCTGATGGCATGTAACTCATGGCGTATACCACATGGCTTGCACCTCAAGGTGTTTACCTCATGGAATGTATCACATGCCTTTGTACCTCATAACTTTGTATCACATGCCTTTGTATCACATTGAGAAAAAATTCAATTACTATTTTAAGGTATAGGCTAGCTGTGATTTTCGATGGAGAAATAAAGTGGTTACCGTATGGAAACGAAATCAAGACATTTGCAGCGCTTTTTATGTACTGAGAGAAATGCAATTTTCATTGGTTTTAAACTAGTCTTTAGAAAGAGACTTTTTTTTAAGTCTATGATTCCAAAATATTTCACATGTTCCAGTCAACAATGGAAAAAAAAAACTGTTATTAAATTTTTCTTGTGTTGCTTAATCGATATAAGATTTATCTGCCCTGGAAATAATTGCTAACATTTATATCTTTAATTTAAATTAAAAAAGAGTCATTTAAAAAAAAATAAGAGCATTTGCAGTATCCAGCCAGTAAAAGTCCTTGTAAGGATGATTTATTTTATCTTTTCATCCTTTATAAACCATCTTTCATCCTCGCCATATCCGACGATGCCTTGGTTATGAACTAGTTTTGTGTAGGCTTTAAAGGGGGCACATATACGTGGCCGGGGGGGGGGGAAGGAGCTGAAGATATGTGAAACCAAAGAACTGTTTACGAAAGGTAAAACAATAAGGCCTTATCTTTGCTGCTTCATGCTATGAGCTCATTTTAATGTGTTACTGATTAACAGTTTCATGTCATTGAATAAATTTTATTAGTGGATCAAGAAATGGCTCACCTAATGTTACATCAGATGGCTTCACTGTCTGCTGGAATTAACTTAATAGTAAGTATGGTCATCTTTTATACTGTTGTAACTTTAATTATACAGAATGACACAGTACACGTGCATGGGCGTATTCAAAGAGGGGCATGGGGGCATTTGCCCCCCCCCCATACATTTTGAAAAATTTCATAAAATTGTTACAATAAAACTGAACTAAATTTCCTGAAAGTTTATTACATTAAAGTATAATAATTAAATAAACAACCAATGTACCCCCAAGCCTAACATCTAACAGCAAAAAGTAACTAATGTGCAACTTGCTTGCTTTTTCCAGATTGTTCTAAATATTCCAGTTGTTTAACAATTACTGTCACATTTTCAGCGAAAATCCGCAACCTTTTATATTTATGTGTCCGTCTAGTTTTACATAGCAAAGGAAAATTTGGAATTAGTTTTCGTCGCTGATTAATTTCTCAGAAAAACACTATAATTGACTCTTTTGGGTTTTTTTTCGAATTATTCTTGGATATCCTTCTTTACCTTCATTTTACGAAACATCCGTCTTATCTTTGACCACAATATTTGTCTTTCTTATCGGCCCGTGCGTGGGGGGGGGGGGGGGGGGGGGGGGGGGGGTGGGGGGCGCAGCTGGGTGACCCCCCCTCTGCTTGTTTGCTCTACTTAGTAAAATTTATTTCCTGCCCCCCTCTTGCTATTGCTTGGTCCCTGCTGTAGAATGACTGGCCCCTGTTGTAGAATTTTCACGGTATGGGCTGTATCTAATCCAAACTCTAATGAATTTATTATTATGGTGTTCTTTGACAAGAATCTAACACCTAGTGACATCTGCTATATACCTGAAATTGCTGCTTTTGGGTCTTTCTTCGGCAATTATTGACTTGCAACTGAATTCTTTGCGTCACGAACAATCGTCTTCACCCAAGTTGACCCACAATTTTCGTCATAGTGTTTTGTGCTGTTTGCAGCCGACAGGCCCACCGACAGAAATTTCGGGCCTCGGGGCAGGGGAGTCACGGGCCTCCCGAGAAACGGATAATAATTTTTGATAATAGTTTGACCCCTCACTCTGGCCCCTGAAAACTCGCCCTAGTAAAATCGTCGGGCTTCTGGGCATTTGCCCCTGCCCCCCCCCCCCCATCTCGGCGGCACTGGTTGCCGAGATATACTTAGCACTACAAGAACCAATTGACAATTGATTACCTAGAATTTAATCTCCAGATTCAACACGAAACTCTAACAGGTCGTAAAAAATACCAGAATGTGATTATTTTTTCCAACAAGTGCCAAATCATGCATGCCGCAAAAAAAAAAAAGATTGTACAAATAGAGGGACCCAGTTTATTGCAATTTTCTTGAATTTGTCTTCTAAATGATGAGTTCAACTGCTCATCTATAGAAAATGCTTTGGCTACCAATAGTGCAACAAAATATCCTGAATCCTTAATAATAGTCTTTGTGCCATGTGCTTTGCATGTGGCTACGTGCATCTTCGTTGAAATCTTTTAATTTTGCAAGTATACAACCCACGATGAATAGTTTGAAACCAAGCATATCTAAAACATCTGTTTCCACCACTGTCAGGTCTAAAAATCATACTTTTTATCAGGCGTCCAACAATCAAGGATCAGCTGCAATTTCAACTCATTTGAAAGTATGTCAAAACATACATCCAATATCCAAATTAGGAAATGAAGAGGTGACAGCGACAATCAAATAAGAAATAGTTTCTTCAGTTGTGTCTGGCTGTTGAATTTGTACTATTGTCCTCAATGCATATGATAATTCAGATGCTGAAGACACCCTAAAATTTATTAATTTTTTACGTTTTCTACAAAGTTTGCTCTTTTGAGTCTACAAATTACAACCTGGAAGTGTAAAATTTGAATTAAAAAATAAATTTGTGTTGGATCATATTATTTGTTATATTTCTTTGTAACTAAACGTCATAATTGTATTCGATCTTCATTGTGTATATACAAATTTTATCAAACTAAACCAATGATTTGAATATTTGTTTTGTTGCTTATAAGAAAAGTAAATAAAAGTTCTACTTTTTTTAACAGTACCAGCTGAAATACATCATTTTTTTTTCTTTGAAGTAACCATTTGGTCTTTATAGTAGACACTACTAAAGAACCAAGATAGGGCAAATACCTAATATCCAATTCTGACTAGCCAGTCACCTAGTTTACCTTCCATAGGAACGGTTCTGCATGTGTTAATCTCATAGCCATTCTTGGGGGGTGGGGAGTGGGTGCACCAAACGCTGCCATCTAGTCACCTGCAACTATTAGGCCCTCTAATAATCTCTGAAAAGCGATGCCCCCCTCTAAAATCCCACATGCTAAGTAATTTCGCCCTTAACCCTATCGAGTGCTATGGCAAAGTAAGGGCATCTCTATGAGGGGAGGCTCATTACATGTGGTGGTACCCTAGTAAAGTTCTCTCAAGCCCCCTAAGGGCTCTTTGAGGCAGATAAAGTATAAAGTGTAGCAGCGATTTAGTGAGAGATTGTGTGGTTAGTACAACTCCCATCTGTGAGGTTTCATACTCCCCCCCCCCCACCTTAATCAGGTACCCATTTAAACTGGGAGGACTCAGGGAATATCATCAGGACCTTACAAAGTCCGGGCCCCTCATGTCAACTGCCCTACACCACAATAGGAAATCCTCTGTGCCATACTCGTTGAGAAGATGGGTTGACTTTATGAGAAGCGAAGCAGAACGGCTGCTTGTGACCAGGACGTCCTAGCTGTAAATGCCCACACAAGCAGTAGTAAGAAAGGCGCCAGATTGGCAGTTTTCTCCCCGGTTTGGGTGGTTTCTATTGAACTTTGGTTGGATGTTGGCTGTTTTTATAGGATAAACATTATCTAAAAAAATAGTTGAATATTGTTGACATGTTACACATATAACCGCTGTTTAAAACATTCCTTTTTATGATATACGTATTTACTAAACAACGCCAGATAGATTTTAAAAAAGAAATAAAAATGTTTTGCAAGCCCAATTAGGCCCAACACTAAAAGAAAAACAAATTTCACGATTACGAATCTATATTTAGAAACTTTCTTGTTCGTTTTGTTATCGTGTGTTGTCAAAACCTAAAAAAAAATATCCTATACCTATAATAAAGGCCGATAAATCGGGTTGGATAACAGATTCCCCGGACATGTTATATTAATAACCCTGATGCTGATTGTCAGGTGTGGGGTGTGTCGTACAGTGACTGTGTGTGTGTGTGTGTTTAGGGAGGGGGGTAAGTGTCACAACAAGACTGTGCGGAGGCATGTAAGTGTCATAGAATGACTGTATCTGTGTGTGTGTGTGTGTGTGTGTGTGTGTCAGTGTCATATAAAGACTGTAAAGACTGTTTGTGGATGTCTGAGTGCCACAACATGTGTGAGTGTGTGTGTGTGTGAGTATCACAGAGTGACAATAAGGGTTGTGTGTATATGACAGAATGACTCTGTCGGTGTGTGTATGAGTGTCACAGAGTGACAGTAAGGTTTGTGTGTGAGTATGACAGAATGACTGTGTTGGGCAGGAACGCCGAGAGGGAGGGTCAGGGGGTCATTGCCAGGGGTCCGCATCTGTAAGGGGGCCCGGCCGCCCCGACCATGTCAATTTTTTAACGTCTTTTGAGGATACATCGATGACAGCCAATCCGAACGAAACTTAAAAATTCATTGGACTGCTGAGGCTCGTTAGATCTCATAAACCAATCCGTGTGTGAATTGGTGTATAACTTTTTTTTGACATTACTTGAAATCAGAGTATGATGTTTGGCATCATAGAATTAGTCATAGAATGAAGTTGAAGTGGTACCGTGGAAAAATGTCATAGAGTTATGAATAGATTTCCATATAAATATTGTGAAATTCTATTGATAACTCTATGGCTTTTCCCACCAGGATTAGCTTGGGTGAAACTTTACGCGCGCATTTTGCTCTAAATCGAATCACAAGCCAGAATTAGCTCAATCAATAAACCTGTTCGTTTCACCCCGGTGGAAAAAGCCATAGAGATCAATAGCATTGTATAATATTTCTATGGAAATCTCTTCATAACTAACTATAGTTATCTTTAATTATGTAAAATTAACTCAATCCAACTATAATTATTGAAATTGTCTTATTATATGTGTGCCATAGCAAAGCCATAGCCGCCAACGCAGAGAGCTTATTATTCATTTTGCGGTACATACATCTAAATACTGACTTGGATACCTTCGAACTACATGAGAGATTCCTTGCATTGGTGGACTGCAAAAATAAGACGGGAGCAAATATAGCCCAGCTAATCATTGACACATTGGAAAAACATAGCATACCGCTTACGAACTGTCGCGGCCAAGGGTATGACAATGGAAGCAACATGAATAGTTCGTACAAAGGCGCTCAAGCAATTATACTGAAGAACAATCCTTTGGCAATGTTCTCACCGTATGTTTGCCTTAGTTTGAACCTGAATGGCTGTCACAGGTTGTGACTAATTTATCGAAACTATCCCCTTACTCCCACCCTTAGCGTAATAATATTAATAACGTTAATATGTATATTAAAGTAAACTATACATAACAATCTACGTTCCCTCCCCTCGTTTTTTCCCCCCTCTTCCCCCCCCCCCCCAACTTGGGTCCCCGTCCGGGTTTTCCGGGAATTCCCCCCCCCCCCCCCAGTAGCTGTTTACAGTAACACGTTACCTTCCCCCCCGGGATTTTCTCTCCCCCCCGCCCCCCTTTTCCCGGTCGGCTTTCTTCAAAGGGACAGCGACCCGCTCGATGTAAAGTTATGACTAGTGGCATCGGATACCCTCCTCCACATCTAAGCCTCCCCCCTTATTTTAAAGTTTTAAATTTAGAGGTAATCTTATTCGTCAGAAACGAGCTGGTCAGCTCGTGTCGAAAGTGTTAAGCCTGGTGGTCGGACTTTTCGACCCCGGACAGTTCGACCCCGGACATTCGACCCCGCGACACTTCGACACAGCGACACTTCGACCCCGCGACGTTTCCACCCCGCGACACTTCGACCCCGGGACACTTCGACCCCGGACTATTCGACCCCGTCAACTGATAAAAATAATATTTCAATTATTATTCCATTTTTTAAATATATTTGTTAACTTAGTTCAACATGTGTTTAATTGTTTAAATTATTTATATTATATTAATTTTGTTAAAAATAAGTCTTTTAATTGTTCAAAATATGTTTTTAATTGTTTAAAATATGTGTTTTGATTGTTTAAAATATGTGTTTTAATTATTTAAAATATGTGTTTCTGTAATGTTTGAGTTCTGATGCTCTAAGCACGTTCAACAGTTTTTAAAGACCGACAATAAATCTTACATCCACCTCTCATGCTTGTACTTGAGTTTCATTGACCAAAGATTTGTGTCTACTCTAGCCACTGGCACAAATGACATAAGTGACTAATATTCAAGGTGGTTAGGTTCACTATAACGTTTTCCTCATGACTTATCTGTACATTATTATTATGCCTGTATTATCTCTGGTAACACTTACCACATTTCCGGGGGGGGGGGGGATGAGATTTGTGGAGTGTAACTTGTGTCCATTGCTAAGACGTCACAAAGACTAAAACACACATTTTATACAATTAAAACAAAAATTTGAAACAATTAAAAGCACACATTTAAAATAAAATATATAAATATCTTTGACAATTAAACACATGTTGAACAAAGTTACTAAACATACTTAAAACAAAGAAATAATAGTTCAAATATTTTTTTTTTTTCAGTTGACGGGGTCGAATAGTCCGGGGTTGAACTGTCCCGGGGTCGAAGTGTCGCGGGGTCGAAACGTCGCGTGGTCGTACTGTCCGGGGTCGAACTGTCCGGGGTCGAAAAGTCGTGGAACCGTTAAGCCTTTCGCAGCGCATTTGCCAGGTACAATGACCGCGCTTACCCAAGTGCAGGAACTGAATTTGACACCAGAGACTCGCTCTGATGTAGCCGGCATGATTTCATACCTGTCTTCGTTCGAATCAATTCTGATGGCATCGCTGTGGTTGAACATTTTAAAAGCTATCAATTTTAGAAATTCGCTGCTGCAGGCAAGAGAAGCAACTCTTTATGTCGAAGTTGCCTCATTGGCGACTTAAAACTAGTGTTGTTTTCGTTGACGAAAACTAAAACTAAAACCTTCGTTGACGAAAATGTTGACTTTTCGTCAACGAGAACTAAAACTAAAACTAAAATTAGAAGCAAGACTAAAACTAGACGAAAACTAAAATTATTACAGAAAAAACGAAATAAAAACTGAAACTAAAATATAGTGTTGCTTTCGTTCACGAAAACTAAAACTAAAACCTTCGTTAACGAAAATGTTGACTTTTCGTCAACGAGAACTAAAACTAAAACTAAAATTAGAAGGAAGACTAAAACTAGACGAAAACTAAAATTATTACAGAAAAAACGAAATAAAAACTGAAACTATAATATGACCTGGGACTAAAACAACACTACTTAAAACTTCTTCGATCCAAGTTGGATGAGATATTGTCTGAGAGCAAACTTGTCGCTGAGAGCTGCGGTGTTGAACAGTCCCTGTGTTTGGCAGAGACAAAACGCAAACGAAGACAATTGCCAGACAGAAATTTTTTTGACGAAGATGATGATCAGCACGAATACTTCAAGCGTTCCGTTTTCTACGTCATGATTGACTGCGTGATTGCGAATTTAACAACACGATACAAAGCGGCGAAGAATTTGGACGAATTGTTCGGCGTTCTGTGGAAATATCCTGATATGAATACAGAAGACGTCCTCATCGCAGCCAAGAACCTGGCGGATAAATATGTTGTTGATGTTAGCGCCGATCTGTTGAATGAGTTGGAGCATATGAAAACACTACACGTAGCAAACCTCGGGCAGAAAAGTGTGTCGCCATTTGACTTGCTGAACCGTTTACACAATTTGAAAATTGATATACTGTTTTCAAACGTAGTCATTATACTACGTATTTTCTGCACACTTCCGGTTACCGTCGCTCAAGCAGAACGATATTTAGTATTTGTATGTTGCTAACTCTAGGTATGCTATATTTAGTATTTCTATGGTGCTAACTCTAGGTATGCTATATTTAGTATGTCTATGGTGCTAACTCTAGGTATGCTATATTTAGTATTTCTATGGTGCTAATTCTAGGTATGCTATATTAAGTATGTGTAGGGTGCTAACTCTAGGTATGCTATATTTAGTATGTCTATGGTGCTAACTCTAGGTATGCTATATTTAGTATGTCTATGGTGCTAACTCTAGGTATGCTATATTTAGTATTTCTATGGGGCTAACTCTAGGTATGCTATATTTAGTATGTCTATGCTGCTAACTCTAGGTATGTTATATTTAGTATTTCTATGGTGCTAACTCTAGGTATGCTATATTTAGTATTTGTATGGTGCTAACTCTAGGTATATATCTCCCGTGGTGCCTCCATGGCCATTGCACTATCGGCTATGGTGGGGATGAAAGAAGGGCACCATAAAAACCGTCCCATTAGTGGTTTATAGGATCTAAATGATTTCATCTCATCCTTTCAGGGACTTCACACACACAACTCTAGGTATACTATATTTAGTATGTTTAGGGTTCTAACACTAGGTATGATATATTTAGTCTGTTACTGGTGCTAACACTAGGTATGCTATATTTAGTATGTCTAGGGTGCTAACACTAGGCATGCTATATTTAGTATGTCAACGGTGCTAACACTAGGTATGCTATATTTAGTATGTTTAGAGTGCTAACACTAGGTAGGCCTGTGCTATATTTAGTATGTCTATTGTGCTAACACTAGCTAGTATGATGTGGCTCAATCTACACTATGTGGGTTACGAGTTCAAATCCCAGCGTGCGCCGACTACGTTCGTGCATGTGTGTGTATGTGTAGATAGCCTAGAAGAACAAGATGTGTACATGGGCAGTGTATGTGTATAAATTGTTTTGTATCTGTAAATGTATTAAAATGTTATATTCAAACATTTGATTAGAGGACATTTTGTACTATACTAGATCGTTGAGTTATTTTGGTCATTGTAACATAAGTCTTGTGTGAAAGATTGGTGTGGCGATTATGCCAGGTGCTATTAACAACTTGTGACCGAAGTTAGTTTAAAAGATAGAAATGCCAAAGTGAATCAAATGTGTTGTGGGTGGGGTTGCAGAAGTAAGTTAATGTTGACATTTCACACAATAATATGTGACATGACAGATGATAGTAACACCAGTGCCTTAGATTATATTACGTAAGTCTATAGGTAGTTAAAGAAAAGACATTGGTGGAAGAGAAGAATGAACTTTTCATAGTAAGATTTGGATATAGGCCAGACGAGGCCCATGGCGAAGACAAATATGTGCAGTCCCCACCCACCCCTCTCTATTTCTGTGAACCTCAATGAAAAAAAGAAACAAAGGTGGTCTTGTGTGTGATTAAAATAGGCGGCTGCATATCGTCGCCCCCCTGACATTGACTATCAACCTTTGACATGTCAACAAAATCGGGAAGTCCAGGTTTGTGGAAATTACCTCCAGTTTGCAGATGCTCTGGTTGAGAAAGCTAAACAGTCCGTTGCCAGCAGTAGAAACAGAAAAGACAAAAAGATACATATCCAAAAGTTAGAGTTTTTCCAGGCCTTGAATCAAATGAAATCCATATCTATACGTCGTGCATATAGATGGTTTGACTTAATCGATTGTTAAACACACATTGATGTGTCGTGTTTGTCTGTGTTTAAACATATTAACTTCATGAGTCCTCTTTTTAAATTAGACATTTCCCTTCCCCACCTCCGCTATTACTGTTACAAAATTATGTTCTAATTAATTTTGATTAAAAGATCAATAAAAGTACTTTATATGTTCGACTATTTTATTCTTTTACACTTGAATTTTATTATTACATATTTGGGGAGCTGCTAAAAGGCGCCTGATGTCAAAGGTAAAAGGTTAAAAGTATAAGTGACGTAAAACAAATCTTGCCGCAAACACCTTCCATGACAACCCCCCGCCCCGCGGACAAAACACCCAATAGACCTCTCCTCCTATTTTTTATTATAAAATCTATTATTTGGCCCTCATTTTTATTAAATGATGTAATATTTAATACCTGGATGATAAAAATACGTATTTTTAAGGGAAGTTTTTTTTTTCATAGTACCCCAATATGCTGTATTAGCCAGTCGAGGCACAACGGTCAAAAGTCAATCTCTTGTTAACTTTACATCAACAGGCAGCTTATCTTACAAGGTAGAAAAAACAATTTTAAAAGTTTTAGCCCAAGGTCAATACTGACCGTACCTTTATTCTACCTTTTAATTCTCGCGCCAGACACACATTTTATAGCAGACGGTAAAAAACCACAGTGGTCGAAAGACAAGCCTTTATTTACGTAAAACAGCATAAAAACATGCCTAATGAAAGACTTAGTTGACAGACCTGATATCTCTTATATCGACACACTTTTCCCTTAGCAATGGTTAACTTCGTATATATAGAAGTATTAATAATATTGACTTATATATTCAATCTTAATATTTTGGGGTTTTGTCCTCTGGGGATTTTTGTCTTACACTCTTCGATCACACACAGCACCTCTTTTCCTTTCCTTTATCGCTGTTCACAGAAGGAGAAAGAGAGAGTTGGGGAGGGCGGGGCGGCGGAAGGATGCACACATTTGTCTTCGCCCCGGGGCTTAGTCCGACATAAGCCCACCTCTTACTATGATGACTGAAATCATTAGTCGCCTGATGACTTGAAAAAAAAAGTCCTGCCTCTTTTCCCCCTTCAACCACTTTTACGACGAATGCAGCCGCCTAGTTCGATCGCACACAAGACCACCTCTTTATTGCGGATTTGCAGAAAGAGAGAGAAGGTGGGTGGGGACTGCACATATTTGTCTTCGCCTGGGGCCTCGTCTGGCCTATATCCAGTGGTGCCGAGTGCCAACACGGACCACGGGGCAGGACATCATTGCGGGCCCCTTAATAAACAAAACGTCGTGAAAAAATTGACATGGTCGCCACGGCCGGGCCCCCTTATAGATGCGGGCCCCCTGGCAATGACCCCCACTCGGCGACCCTGCCTATATCCACCTCTTACTATGAAGAGTTCATTCTTCTCTTCCACCAATGTCTTTTCTTTAACTACCTATAGACTTACGTAATATAATCTAGGGCACTGGTGTTACTACAACTTGTCATTTCACGTATTATTGTGTGGAATGTCAACATTAACTTACGTCTGACACATTTGATTCACTTTTGGATTTTTTTTTCTATAACATTAAATTCTGCGACAAGTTGTACCTGGCATAAGCGGAACGTTTTGTTGTGATGTGTGTGACGCCCCTGTAAGGATGGGATGGTTTTTGCTGAGCCATTCTTTCCTCCACACCTTGGAGACACCACGGGAGTTATAGAGGGGATTTAAGCCATGACCTTTCAAGTCACCAACAGGGCAGTGTGACCCAACACTTCATTAATTCAATAGATCTCAGGACAGTGACGTAAAATCACAATCTATAATCTTCAGCGAGAACACATTGGATTCAACCAGGTGCATATAAAAGGGATGTTGGTAGTGCGCCCTCACTGGGTGCTAGGTAGGTGTGACGAAAGAGAGTTGGTAAATGTTTTGGTTTTTCAGTTTTGAGAGGAGGGCGCAGGAAAATACTACTCGCACAGAACACAACAACGCTAGCTACTACTTTGTATTTAACAAAAAGTGAAATGTACACATAGAAATGTGGAGAAGAGAACATATGTCCCGAACTCGTTCAGAGCTCATTGACCTGACCTTTCTATTTGACGGACCCCTCCCACCCCCACTCCCACCCCACACCAATCTTTCACACAAGACTTATGTTACAATGACCAAAATAACTCAACGATCTAGTAGAGTACAAAATGTCCTCTAATCAAATGTTTGAATATAACATTTTAATACATTTACAGATACAAAACAATCTATACACATACACTGCCCATGTACACATCTTGTTCTTCTAGGCTATCTACACATACACACACATGCACGAACGTAGACGGGGCACGCTGGGATTTGAACTCGTAACCCACATAGTGTAGATTGAGCCGCATCATGCTAGCTAGTGTTAGCACAATAGACATACTAAATATAGTATAATTAGTGTTCCCACCCTAAACATACATGTAATAAATATAGCATACCTAGGGTAAGAACCCTAGACATACTAAATATAGCTCATGCCTACCTAGTGTTAGCACTCTAAACATACTAAATATAGCATACCTAGTGTTAGCACCATAGACATACTAAATATAGCATACCTAGTGTTATCACCCTAGACATACTAAATATAGCATACCTAGTGTTAGAAACCTAAACATACTAAATATAGCATACCTAGAGTTAGCACCATAGAAATACTAAATGAAGCATACCTAGAGTTAGCACCATAGAAATACTAAATGTAGCATACCTAGAGTTAGCATCATAGAAATACTAAATATAGCATACCTAGAGTTGGCACCATAGACATCCCTTTTTATGGACATGTAAACGAGATGATGGTCTAGTGGTGTCACAAGCTGGCAAGTAGCCTATTGTGATGGCCGTTGTCTATGAGGTAATCTAGGAACTGAGCCGAATGCGTGAGGTCAATAATTTATATTTATGTACAGCCACGTGACGAACAGATGCATAAACTCAAGTCGGGTGCGTATATAATAACAAACACTGATTTTATTCAACGTAGATGTATATATATAAATATATAGCTCTGAAAGGAGCTTTAGCTGTCTGCTATGTTACAATCCTATAAACATGCGTATAAAAATATAGCTCTAAAAAGAGCTGTTTACAGTCAGGCCTATAAGACAGACCCATACGTGAAGGACCCCGCGTGGGGAATGAACCGTATGGTCTCCCGCAAGGGAATGAACCTCGATTAGAAAATCTCTCCTCCTTATATACATTTGGGCCCATTCTTCCCCTTTCTTTCCCACATCAATTCATGTCAGTGGTTAAACAAAGGTGTGGGTTCTATAGAATACATTCAACTCCCGAGCGACCGGGCAGGGTACCTTATAAATGACCTTATACGGTCAGGTAAGATGCGTAATCAAACTGATCAGTTACGTCCAGAGATTCGCTTGGCCGTTGGTGGACAATAGACATTAAATTCGGAGCGCCAGGAGATGGACGGGGGGGGGGGAACAGGACACAATAGACATTAAATTCGGAGTGCCAGCAGGTAGACAGGGGAATACAGGAATGGCGTTTTCCCGTGTTCTATGACACGGCCATTATTTGGGGGGTGGGTATAAAGGGTAAAAAGTTAAGAGGGTGGGGGTTTGTTTCTACACGGGAGATTGTCTTTAAATACAGTGACAAGGGGCCCCACTGCTCACGGAACTCTCTATCGGCGGATATCAACTTACAGTAGCAAACCATTTATACTATTGTGCAGCCATGCGTGGAAAACAGCCACGTTAACCCATTCCCTTACGCACTCAAACACACCCCACACCAGGGGCGCTGAGAGCCAACACGAGCCCCAGCGCAGGACATCATTGCGGGCCCCTTGTCAAAATACAGTCAATTCCGGATATAGTCATACAAAGAGTATATGCAAAAAGTTTTAAACTAAATTTATTTTACTTTGCCTCCGTTAATGCAATATCGCAGATAAAGCTATACAAGTTTATCATAACACTGTAGTTTTGTGGAACTGACTTTTACGACATGCAGAGAGAAAGCTACAACAAAACTTTGCGGTCTTTTCTTCTTGCTAAGACTACAATTATATTGTTGTAGTCAATCGTTCTTGCTAGTCCACTGCCCGCATTCCAAGGCTGGTTAGGCGTTCTTGACACATTGTCGATCTCAGAACATTTTTAACTCGGCCCAATGTTCTGAAAGATCGTTCTGCTTGAGCGACGGTAACCGGAAGTGTGCAGAAAATACGTAGTATAATGACTACGTTTGGAAACAGTATATCGATTTTCAAATTGTGTAAACGGTTCAGCAAGTCAAATGGCGACACACTTTTCTGACCGAGGTTTGCTACGTGTATTGTTTTCATATGCTCCAACTCATTCAACAGTTCGGCGCTAACATAAACAACATATTTATCCGCCAGGTTCTTGGCTGCGATGATGACGTCTTCTGTATTCATATCATGATATTTCCACAGAAGGCCGAACAATTCGTCCAAATTCTTCGCCCTTCGTATCGTGTTGTTAAATTCGCAATCACGCAGTCAATCATGACGTAGAAAACGGAGCGCTTGAAGTATTCGCGCTGATCATCATCTTCGTCAAAAAAATTTCTGTTTGGCAATTGTCTTCGTTTGCGTTTTGTCTCTGCCAAATACAGGCACTGTTCAACACCGCAGCTCTCAGCGACAAGTTTGCTCTCAGACAATATCTCATCCCACTTGGATCGAAGCAGTTTTAAGTCGCCAATGAGGTCACGTATATTAGCAACTTCGACATCAAGAGTTGCTTCTCTTGCCTGCAGCAGCGAATTTCTAAAAGTGATAGCTTTTAAAATGTTCAACCACAGCGATGCCATCAGAAATCAAGCCGGCTACATCAGAGCGAGTCTCTGGTGTCAAATTCAGTTCTTGCATTTGGGTAAGCGCGGTCATTATACCTGGCAAATGCGCTGCTTAAGGCTTAACGGTTCCACGACTTTTCGACCCCGGACAGTTCGACCCCGGACAGTTCGACCCCGGACAGTACGACCACGCGACGTTTCGACCCCGGACAGTTCGACCCCGCGACAGTTCGACCCCGGACTATCAACCCCGTCAACTGAAAAAAACAATATTTGAACTATTATTTCTTTGTTTTAAGTATGTTTAGTAACTTTGTTCAACATGTGTTTAATTGTCAAAGATATTTATATATTTTATTTTAAATGTGTGTTTTTAATTGTTTCAAATTTTTGTTTTAATTGTTTAAAATGTGTGTTTTAGTCTTTGTGACGTCTTAGCAATGGACACAAGTTACACTCCACAAATCTCATCCCCCCCCCCCCACCGCAAATGTGGTGTTACCAGAGATAATACAGGCATAATAATAATGTACAGATAAGTCTTGAGGTACACGATATAGTGGACCTATCCACCTTGAACATTAGTCACTTATGTCATTTGTGCCAGTGGCTAGAGTAGACACAAATCTTTGGCCAATGAAACTCAAGCACAAGCATGAGAGGTGGATATAAGATTTATTGTCGGTCTTTAAAAACTGTTGAACGTGCTTAGAGCATCAGAAATCAAACCTTACAGAAACACATATTTTAAATAATTAAAACACATATTTTAAACAATCAAAACACATATTTTAAACAATTAAAAACATATTTTGAACAATTAAAAGACTTATTTTTAACAAAATTAATATAATTTAAATAATTTAAACAATTAAACACATGTTGTACTAAGTTAACAAATATATTTAAAAAATGGAATAATAATTGAAATATTATTTTTATCAGTTGACGGGGTCGAATAGTCCGGGATCGAAGTGTCCCGGGGTCGAAGTGTCGCCGGGTCGAAACGTCGCGAGGTCAAAGTGTCGCTGTGTCGAAGTGTCGCGGGGTCGAATGTCCGGGGTCGAACTGTCCGGAGTCGAAAAGTCCGACCACCAGACTTAACACTTTCGACACGAGCTGACCAGCGCGTTTCTGACGGATTGTGAAGAGGGCATCCGATGCCACTAGTCATAATTTTCCAGCTCGGCGGACTGCTGCTGAAGAAATGTATAATTTCTGGAATACTGCCACTCAGGTTCAAACTATGGCAAACATACGGTGAGAACATTGCCAAAGGATTGTTCTTCAGTATAATTGCTTGAGCGCCTTTGTACGAACTATTCATGTTGCTTCCGATGTCATACCCTTGCCCGCGACAGTTCGTAAGCGGTATGCTATGTTTTTTCATTGTGTCAATGATTAGCTAGCTGAGCTATATCTTCTCCCGTCTTTTTTTGCAGTCCACCAATGCAAGGAATCTCTCATGTAGTTCGAAGGTATCCAAGTCAGTATTTAGATGTATGTACCGCAAAATGAATAATAAGCTCTCTGCGTTGGCGGCTATGGCTTTACTATGGCACACATATAATAAGACAATTTCAATAATTATAGTTGGATTGAGTTAATTTTACATAATTAAAGATAACTATAGTTAGTTATGAAGAGATTTCCATAGAAATATTATACAACGCTATTGATCTCTATGGCTTTTTGACACCGGGGTGAAACGAACAGGTTTATCGATTGAGCTAATTCTGGCTTGTGATTCGATTTATAGCAAAATGCGCGCGTAAAGTTTCACCCAAGCTAATCCTGGTGGGAAAAGCCATAGAGTTATCAATTTAATTTCACAATATTTATATGGAAATCTATTCATAACTCTGACTTTTTTCCACGGTACCACTTCAACTTCATTCTATGACTAATTCTATGATGCCAAACATCATACTCTGATTTCAAGTAATGTCAAAAAATAGTTATACACCAATTCACACTCGGATTGGTTTATGAGATCTAAGCAGTCCACTGAATTTTTAAGTTTCGTTCGGATTGGCTGTCATCGATGTATCCTCAAAAGACGTGAAAAAATTGACATAGTTGGGGCGGCCGGGCCCCCTTACAGATGCGGACCCCTGGCAATGACCCCCTGACCCTCCCTCTTGGCGTGCCTGCCCAACACAGTCATTCTGTCATACTCACACACAAACCTTACTGTCACTCTGTGACACTCATACACACACCGACAGTCATTCTGTCATACACACACAACCCTTACTGTCACTGTGATACTCACAAACATCCACAAACAGTCTTTACAGTCTTTATATGACACTGACACATACACACACACACACACACACACACAGACAAAGTCCTTCTGTGACAATCAACGCACACAGTCATTCTATGACACTTACATGCCCCCGCACAGTCTTGTTGTGACACTTACCTCCCTCCCTAAACACACACACACACAGTCACTGTACGACACACCCCACACCTTACAATCAGCATCAGGGTTATTAATATAACATGTCCGGGGAATCTGTTATCCAACCCGATTTATGGGCCTTTATATAGGTATAGGATATTTTTTTTTTAGGTTTTGACAACACACGGTAACAAAATGAACTAGAAAGTTTCTAAATATAGATTCATAATCGTGAAATTTGTTTTTCTTTTAGTGTTGGGCCTAATTGGGCTTGCAAAACATTTTTTTTTATTTCTTTTTTAAAATCTATCCGCGTTGTTTAGTAAATACGTATATCATAAAAAGGAATGTTTTTAACAGCGGTTATATGTGTAACATGTCAACAATATTCAACTATTTTTTTTAGATATTGTTTATCCTATAAAAACAGCCAACATCCAACCAGAGTTCAATAGAAACCACCCAAACCGGCGAGAAAACTGCCAATCTAGCGCCTTTCTTACTACTGCTCGTGTGGGCATTTACAGCTAGGACGTCCTGGTCACAAGCAGCCGTTCTGCTTCGCTTCTCATAAAGTCAACCCAACTTCCCAACGAGTATGGCACAGAGCATTTCCTATTGTGTTGTAGGGCAGTTGACATGAGGGGCCCGGACTTTGTAAGGTCCTCCCAGTTTAAATGGGTACCTGATTAAGGTGGGGGGGGAGTATGAAACCTCACAGTTGGGAGTTGTACTAACCACACAATCTCTCAATAAATCGCTGCTACACTTTATACTTTATCTGCCTCAAAGAGCCCTTAGGGGGCTTGAGAGAACTTTACTAGGGTACCACCACATGTAATGAGCCTCCTCTCCTAGAGATGCCCTTACTTTGCCATAGCACTTGATAGGGTCAAGGGCGAAATTACTTAGCATGTGGGATTTTAGAGGGGGGGGGGGGTCACTTTTCAGAGATTATTAGAGGGCCTAATAGTTGCAGGTGACTAGATGGGCAGCGTTTGGTGCACCCACTCCCCAATCCCCAAGAACGGCTATGAGATTAGCACATGCAGAACCGTTCCTATGGAAGGTAAACTAGGTGACTGTCTAGTCAGAATTGGATATTAGGTATTTGCCCTATCTTGGTTCTTTAGTAGTGTCTACTATAAAGACCAAATGGTTACTTCAAAGAAAAAAAATGATGTATTTCAGCTGGTACTGTTAAAAAAAGTAGAACTTTTATTTACTTTTCTTATAAGCAACAAAACAAATAATTCAAATCATTGGTTTAGTTTGATAAAATTTGTATATACACAATGAAGATCGAATACAATTATGACGTTTAGTTACAAAGAAATATAACAAATAATATGATCCAACACAAATTTATTTTTTAATTCAAATTTTACACTTCCAGGTTGTAATTTGTAGACTCAAAAGAGCAAACTTTGTGGAAAACGTAAAAAATAAATAAATTTTAGGGTGTCTTCAGCATCTGAATTATCATATGCATTGAGGACAACAGTACAAGTTCAACAGCCAGACACAACTGAAGAAACTATTTCTAATTTGATTGTCGCTGTCACCTCTTCATTTCCTAATTTGGATATAGGAAGTATGTTTTGACATACTTTCAAATGAGTTGAAATTGCAGCTGATCCTTGATTGTTAGACGCCTGATAAAAAGTATGATTTTTAGACCTGACAGATGTTTTAGATATGCTTGGTTTCAAACTATTCATCGTGGGTTGTATACTTGCAAAATTAAAAGATTTCAACGAAGATGCACGTAGCCACATGCAAAGCACATGGCACAAAGACTATTATTAAGGATTCAGGCTATTTTGTTGCACTATTGGTAGCCAAAGCATTTTCTATAGATGAGCAGTTGAACTCATCATTTAGAAGACAAATTCAAGAAAATTGCAATAAACTGGGTCCCTCTATTTGTACAATCTTTTTTTTTTTTTTGCGGCATGCATGATTTGGCACTTCTTGGAAAAAATAATCACATTCTTGTATTTTTTACGACCTGTTAGAGTTTCGTGTTGAATCTGGAGATTAAGTTCTAGGTAATCATTTGTCAATTGGTTCTTGTAGTGCTAAGTATATCTCAGCAACCAGTGCCGCCGAGATGGGGGGGCAGGGGGCAAATGCCCAGAAGCCCGACGATTTTTAGGGCGAGTTTTAGGGGCCCGGAGTGAGCTGGTCAATCTATTATCGAAAATACTATTATCAGCACGGGAGGCGCGTGACAGCCCTGCCCAGAGGCCCGAAATTTCTGTCGGTGGGCCTGTCGGTGGGCCTGTCGGAAACTGCAAAAAATACTATGATCGAAAATTGTAGGTCTCTCTTGCGTGAAGACATTGTTCGTGACGCAAATAATTCAGTTGCAATTTCTATACTTGCCGACGAGACAATATAATTTCAGGTATTTAGCAGATTTCACTAGGTGTTAGATTTGTCAAAGAACACCATAATTATAAATTCATTAGAATTTGGATTAGATACAGCCCGTACCGTGAAAATTCTACAACAGGGGTCAGTCATTCTACAGCAGGGACCAAGCAATAGCAAGAAGGGGGCAGGAAATAAATTTTACTAAGTAGAGCAAACAAGCAGAGGGGGTCAGACAAAAAGCTGGGAGGCTATGTGAAACTAGATGGACACATAAATATAAAAGGTTGCGGATTTTCGCTGAAAATGTGACATCAATTGTTAAACAACTGGAATATTTAGAGCAATCTGGAAAAAGCAAGCAAGTTGCACATTAGTTACTTTTTGCTGTTTGAGGTTAGGTTTGGGGTACATTTGTTGTTTATTTAGTTATAATACTTTAATGTAATAAACTTTCAGGAAATTTAGTTCAGTTTTATTGTAACAACTTTATGACATTTTTCAAAATTTGGGGGGGGGGGGCAAATGCCCCCTGCCCCTCTTTGAATCCGCCCATGCACGTGTCCTGTGTCATTATGTATAATTAAAGTTACAACAGTATAAAAGATGACCATACTTACTATTAAGTTAATTCCAGCAGACAGTGAAGCCATCTGATGTAACATTAGGTGAGCCATTTCTTGATCCACTAACAAAATATATTCACTTACATGAAACTGTTAATCAGTAACGCGTTAAAATGAGCTCATAGCATGAAGCAGCAAAGATAAGGCCTTATTGTTTTACCTTTCGTAAACAGTTCTTTGGTTTCACATTCCTTCAGCTCCCCCCCGGCCACGTATATGTGTCCCCTTTAGAGCCTACACAAAACTAGTCCATAACCAAGGCATTGTCGGATATGGCGAGGATGAAAGATGGTTTATAAAGGATGAAAAGATAAAATAAATCATCCTTACAAGGACTTTTACTGGCTGGATACTGCAAATGCTCTTATTTTTTTTTTTAAATTGAAGAAATAAATGTTAGCAATTATTTCCAGGGCAGATAAATCTTATATCGATTAAGCAACACAAGAAACATTTAATAACAGTTTTTTTTCCATTGTTGACTGGAACATGTGAAATATTTTGGAATCATAGACTTAAAAAAAAAGTCTCTTTCTAAAGACTAGTTTAAAACCAATGAAAATTGCATTTCTCTCAGTACATAAAAAGCGCTGCAAATGTCTTGACTTCGTTTCCATACGGTAACCACTTTATTTCTCCATCGAAAATCGCAACTAGCCTATACCTTAAAATAGTAATTGAATTTTTTCTCAATGTGATACAAAGGCATGTGATACAAAGTTATGAGGTACAAAGGCATGTGATACATTCCATGAGGTAAACACCTTGAGGTGCAAGCCATGTGGTATTCGCCATGAGTTACATGCCATCAGATGTAGGCCATGTGGTATAAGCCATGAGGTGCAAGCCATGTAATGTAAGCCATAAGATAAACGCCATGAGGTGCAAGCAATGTGGTATAAGATATGAGATGCAAGCCATGTGGCATAAGCTATGAGTTTCAAGCCATACGGTAAAAACCATGAGATGCAAGTCATGTGGTATAAGCCATGAGGTTCAAGTCATGTTGTATAAGTCATGGAGTATTTTACGTTCCATGTGCAAGCAATGTGGTATAAGATATGAGATGCAAGCCATGTGGTATAAACCATGAGGTGCAAGACATGTGGTATAAGCCACGAGATACACACTATGTGGTATAAGCAACGAGGTGCACGCCATGTGGTATAAGCCAAAAGGTTCAAGTCATGTTGTATAAGTCATGGAGTATTTTACGTTCCATGTCTCGACCCTGTGATCCCAAGATTGACAGTCGAGAGCACTATGTCGAGTGTACAAGGATTAAGGAAACATTGAACGATTTTCGTGGTACATTGTCGTAACACTACTAAATGAACAAAAGAAACAAAACAATAAAAATAAAAATGAAAACTGTTTTAAAAGTATTACCCCATTTTGTATTTCATTGTATTTTTAAAAAATATTTAAGCTCAAAATACCATATTAAAACATGAGTATTTATTAATTCATTGTTTTGTATCAACTAAACTAATTGGAAGGGGGGATGGGATTCGCTTTTTAAAAAAATAAAGTCCAAACAATACTACTTTTACAAGTTATGTTATGTTACTATCTTTAAGGCAGATTTAAACATATATATATATATATATATATATATATTTGGATTACGAAAACATTTTGATGTTCACTTATATATTTTGCAAATGATGATCTTCCAAACCTGATATATTTTTGCACATCTCATACTAAAATACTTTTTAAAATGTTCAACATTTTATTATTGATTTACTACACTAAAGACTCGAATGTCCAGACAACGCACTTACATGAAATACAGATCAATGACCCTGTCCACTGTCTCTAACGCCCCCTCCACCCATCCAACATGGTAGCCCCTAGCGTGATCCGCTCCTACGTAAAACACGTCATCTGTAAACGAGGGTCGCTGTACGGTGGCAATGACGTCATCATAACGATATCCGGCTTTCCACACGGTCCAGCCTCCACCAAACGGGTAAGAGTTCCAGAACTGACACATAGCCGAAAGTGGTTGTGGGACGTACTTGCGGTCAGTTCCGTAGGCCTCGGCGAGGTCATCTAGAAGTTTGTCCACCACATCTCTACTGACTTTGTGAGACCCGCCCACTGAACCATTCAGTGGCTCACCTTCCGCGTTGAGTTTCCCTAGCAATTTAGCCCTGGTCTCGTCCGCGTAGCTGGCCAGCATGATGTAGTGACCAGTGACATTTGAACGACCCCAGTCGTAAAACTGGCTAAAGGACAAGTCAGAATACGTCACACGGGCCGGGTAGGTTGAACTGTCCAGCCACCATCGTCTCGGGAATGTCAGAAATGTTTTGAACACTTTGATCTCACGGACTGCGTTGATGGCTTCCATGACCCTCTTCTCCCTGTAAATATTAATGGCAAAACTCGAATGAAAAAAATAATTTGGACACACAGTATGAATATTAATTAAATGTAAACAAACCACTTTTGCTGTGTATAACATTTTCAGATATTGTATAAGTTGATATTTTATTTTTAAAAATATATTTTCGGCAAGATGTTCTTTTAATTTATTTTTATTAATATTATTTATTTTTAAACATTACTGATTTTCATCTAGCAAATCGTTCACTTTTGAAGTTTTATCTGACTAAAAGGCCAAATTTTTATGCAAACAGAACCGAAAAGAAATTAAGCAAATTTTTGCAGTTCTCCAATTGACGTATAAATACCACTAAATATGATTAATACTTATTTATTATATTATTAATACCTTAGAGGGGGCCAGTTGATTTGACTCAATGCAAACTTGGGTATAGCTAAAATTATTTTTTTAGCACAAACAATGTCTAGGGAATCCTGGAGAAAACAGGGAAAAAATTAGTAAAAATGTCAATCGAAAAAGAGAAGCGGTAGATAATGTTAAAAATAACTGAATTACCTGTAAAAAATAAACACAATGAATGTGCTACATATTGATACACTATGCTACAGTTCTATTAAAAATATCCCCAAAATATCTAATACCGAGGTGAGCAAAAAAAAAAGAGCAGAAATTTGATAAAAGGGGCTGGACTTAGGTGGATATACGAACTACTGCAGGTAAATCTACTGAAAATTGAATGCTCGTTCTTGATCAAAGAGCCAAACAGACCATATTTAGCCCACGGGCCATAGTCTGACGATCCCTGGTAACAGTCCATATGAAAAGAATAACAAAAAACAAAGAAGAAAAAAATATTGTTTTTACTCGTTGCCTAGTGACGTCATCAGAAGTTGTCGTCTTACGAAAGACCAGCTTATAACCGATTTCATCATGACTGGACACCGACACGAGTTGCCTGTTCATGGTCACTCTATGCCTGGGTGAAATAGAGATCGAACTCAACTCAAAGTTAAACAATATCGATGGCCTTAGGTTGCAAAAAAAACAAAACAATTCCTTCCCTTTATCTAATAAGTTAATGCGTGTTGCTATGTGTGTATGTTGAATCTAGGCCTATGTGTTCGTACGCCGAATGTATTTATTTTAATTGCTGTGTGTACAACAACCTAAATAAGGAAAAAAAACTGGCTTCCAACTGCATTTTAAATGAATTCTAATATATGATGTCTTTTTTTATGCCTTTTGTTGATTATGTCAAATATTACTTTGACTTTTTTGTAAGCAATCAATTTTTTAATATAATTTTATAATTGTTTTTAAGTGTATTATTTAACGTAAAGTAAAATAAAAACACAATTGAATATTTTTTTATATAATTGTGAAGAATTACATCACGTTAGCTGCTCATAATATTCTGAATATTAATACATGTGGTATGACACATAAAAAAAAAACCAACTGTTAGGTATAGCAGTATGCAGTAAAACCAGAGCTGTTTCTACCTAGGCAAAGGTACATTTGGGGAGCGTATGAAACGTTAAATTTGGTCCTTAGGTAATGTTACGTTTGGTGTTTCTAGGAACATTAACATTTGGCGTCATAGGAAAATTAACATTTGGCGTCATAGGAGAATTAACATTTGGCGTCATAGGAAAATTAACATTTGGCGTCATAGGAAAATTAACATTTGGCGTCCTTAGAAAAATTAACATTTGAGGGATAGGCGATAAACGCTAATATGGGTTCCACTCGCAAATCATTGCTCATAATCTTTGACAACAGGGGCTACTCTAAAACTTCAAAAATCATACAGCTGTAAAGTCACATTTAAGTACCTTCAAAATAAATCTTAAATCTACCGTCCCTAGAAAGCCTATTCATACGAAAGATGCTAAGTATAAACATTGATGTACATCTATTCAGACCCGCCGAGAGGGGGAAGGGCGGGGGGGGTAAATGCCCAGAGACCCGGCGAGTTTTAGGGGCCCGAACTGAGCTGGCCAATCAACTTTTGAAAATATTAGTATCAGCACGGGGGGCCCATGACAGCCCTGCCCAGGGGCCCGAAATTTATGTCGGTGGGCCTGCATCTATTCTTCAGTCACCAGCGAAAATGTGTAGATCGACATAAAAAGTCTTACCTTGGACTGGCCTTAAGAAAAGCTTTCAGAAGTCCTTGAGGGATAGAGTTCATGCCAGCTGTGAGTGTTAGGACTGGATAGTCTCCGCTGGTCAAACAAACAAAAAATTACTAGGTTGAACAAATTATGTATAACTAGGTTTACCCACAGATTATACATTATACAGATAGCGCATCGCTATATAAAAAGTCATCGGTTTTTGTGTTTTAAACTCTCGAGCCATTGTTGTTGTTCGCTTTTGTTTCCAACAACGCTTTCCATTCATAAAAACACACAGACCTATTTACACATGTTTGTTGTTTTTTCAAAACATGAAATATGAAAGAAAAAGCTTTCAATTTGCGTTGTAAATATATAATAGCGATAATATATGATTTAATTAATGAGTTCATGGATTTTTAGGAGCTTTATATATATATATATACATATATATATATATATATATATATATATATATATATATATATATAGTAAACATTTCTATTCAATGAAAAGACTAATGAGACTAAATATCATTAATGGCGGCGATGAAAACATTGTTTCAAAACGAGGCTTGCGCAATCTGTATAATATCAAATCCTTGGGTTTACCTGATGTTTGCATAACGAAGTAAATCAATGTTTGTAATCAAGTATCTAATTTGAGGTCATATTAGCTGAACATCATCACATCAGCCTAGCCCTAACCTTGCCATGCAGAAGTGGTTCTAAAACTTTTCCTATTCGCGACACCATTTACATACATGTGCGGTCCTCCTGACACACGTGTAAAGAAATACAAATAGAATGTAAGGAAGAAAATCTATAAAATTATGGTATATATTCTGGAATAACTTGTTATTAAAAATTTTGGCGTCCTACTCAGTGGCGTCACTAGGGTTGGTGTCACCCGGTGCGGTAGCTCCTGGTGTCACCCCTCTCATGACACCCCATAGGCATACATCATTCTTAGCAAAATTTATAAATAAATTTACAACGACAATAGAAGAATAAATAATTGATATCTATAGGTCAGTGCAAGTATACCAATAATTTCATTAAAATAATTAATAATAAAAAGTAAGCAGTGTCTGTTAATAATCGAAGATATTTTTATATTTGGCATTTATTTTTTTCGAAGCCTTATAAAGTCATTTGCTGTTAATAATCGGATATATTTTTATTTATTTTTAAAAATTAAATACGGCTTTGAATTATTTTAAATTACAAAATAAGAATATAGGCCTAAAACTAGATATTTTGCATTTTGGTGTCACCCCTTGTGAGGGTGTCACCCGGTGCGGTCCGCACCCCCCCGAACCCCCCCCCCCACCCAAGTGACGCCACTGGCTTCTACTTCAGATCAGCTCACGACCCACAAATTGGGAACCACTGCCAAAAAAAACATTAATACATTTATAATTACTGATTCGAGTTCGCCCAAATATAATTACTGATTCTAGTTCGCCCAAATATAATTACTGATTCTAGTTCGCCCAAATATAATTACTGATTCTAGTTCGCTAAATATAATTACTGATTCTAGTTCGCTAAATATAATTACTGATCCTAGTTCGCTAAATATAATTACTGATTCTAGTTCGCTAAATATAATTACTGATTCTAGTTCGCTAAATATAATTACTGATTCTAGTTCGCTAAATATAATTACTGATTCTAGTTCGCTAAATATAATTACTGATTCTAGTTCGCCAAATAAAACTGATCTCACGCCGTCTAATAATACTATTGTCAGGGGCAGAACGGAAAGAAGGAAGAAGACTTTTTTTTTTTTTGTTTTTGGCGGAGGTCCTATGTGTATTGTAATTCTGAACGACTGCTGCCGTTTGGGCACATTTATTGCTAGCCACAGTACGTGCTTTTATATTTGACAGAAGGGTTGAATCAAAATCAGACGGAAGGAGTGTCTAAAGGAACTGACGTAAATTAGATAAAAACGTCATAGGTGTGAACGAGCAGCGATGTGAAGGGCGCGGGCGGATCAATCAGCCTGAGGGGAAATAATTGGTGCACGAGTTTCAGTTTTCCCATGTCTGCGTTATCATCTATGTATCCAAACATTCTTGTTAATTATTGCAATGTAATGTATAGTCCAAATAAGTTCACAAGATCTACCTAACATTAAGAGGAAAACTTAGTTCACAAGATCTACCTAACATTAAGAGGAAAACTTAAAATTCAGAAAAAAATATTGGGCTTCCAAAAAAAAAAAAACATAAAGAATGGTTTAGAGTTGGGTTCTGAAAATTCGGGGCTCCCAGCTGCGTTCCCGGAGCACCTGTAAGGTCCCAGGTTATTCTCCAAGAAAGACAGAGACGTGTCAGGGGTGGAGTCCGATTCAAACTGGTCCAGTGCGAGAACAAAATTCTTGCCCTCCTTAGTGCCGACCATGCTGATAGCCTCGTCAATTCTGGAACAAAACGAAACGCCCATTAAAGTATTATGATAATTTATTATTTTCGCAAAATTTGTTGAAAAGTTAAAACCCGAATGATATTCTCCCACTTTATATAATTTCAGCTCAAAATTACATCTCTTGTATTAGTGAAATAAACTTTGTCTTTCAAACTCTATTCAATTCTAATATTAGTTAATCCATATGGATTGTTGGCGCTCATACCTTTATTTAGTCAATATAATTCCCTTAAATAATTGTAAGATCTAAAAGCCTAAAGAATTTTTTTTATTTTCTACTTTTTAGTACATTTTAATAAAAAGTCTTTTCTTTTTAATCTTTTTCTTTCAACCGACAAAAGTATTTTTACGGTATTGTGTAGAGATATCTTCCATCGGGAACTTTGAGCTGCATCAATTTGTATTCATCCACATCTGTTTCATTATATCCAGTCAATTTCCAAAGATAATATCTGCGAAAAAAAAAATCATAGACTTTTTGAAACAAGTAAATAAATAATGTATTATACACCTGAAAAGATTTTTTAAAAAAACTGGATGTAGATTTATATTATATGGTCAGTCACTGACGACATTTTCCCATCAAAACGTATGCGCACCCACATTAACCGCGCAATATTGCACAGCTAAAATCATTTGCTTCACACAGACTTCGGTAAAATAGAGATGACATTTTTGCAGTCGGGGATTTTATATTTTAATCTCTTTATCTTCACTCTACAGTGAAAACGACGTAATGTAGCAGCTACATGCCTACCTGAATATATTTCCCTGGTTAGCCTTCTCTTCGGGGCTGAGGTCGTATGGAATGTCACCTGAAATCAGGTCTTGTGGTAAGTAACTTTTGCCTCTGAGATAAAAACGTGAGTCCACCGTGTTGTCGTAGTTGAGTGAGAACAAACGAGATGTCAGGCCTGTTGGAAAAGATCAACCAATGTACACTACATAATGTAGATTCTGATCTCATATTTTTCAAATTACACATTTTTCATCTCTACAGCCCTTTCACTAACGAATCTATATGTCCCCATCGGTATTATCAGTATGTAAGATTGTATGAAGGTCATTTTATCTGCCTACAGTCTGTCTCGCAATGTGCTAATCAACCTGTATTTTATTCTGCCTGCCAGTTTGTCTGTCTATAGGTCAACACGTCTGTCTGCCAGTTTGTCTGTCTATAGGTCAACACGTCTGTCTGCCAGCCTTTCTGTTTGACGGCTAGTCAGTCAGTCTATCTGTTAGTTTACAAGCCAAGCAGACTGCCTTCTATTCTGTCTATATGGCTGTCTGCCTTGATATCTGTATATTGGCACATTTTTTTCTACACTTGCCACAGTTATTCAAGATATGATCAGATGCAAGTCAAATTTTCGCTCCGTCAATTACAGATACATTCAACACTATTAATACTACATTATTTTTTTTTAATTTAACATATTTAAATATAAGATTTGTTTATCCTTACTTTACATCAAAATATTTTGAGTACAAAAGGTGGAAACATTTCAAGGTAATGTAAAATAAACTGTAGTCACAGGACACTGACATCGTTATGGGATGGGGGTGTAAAGACAGGGGGGGGGGGGTGAGTGGAATATTAGGAGCCATTCCACTATCAGACATTGTGTGCGAGAGCCACCAAGGTGTTATCGACACTGTTGACTGCATGAAATAAATCTGTTAGTTAGCTTGGCACGAAGCATGCAATTTTTAAAATGGTGCTGATGTTAAGTTCAGATTTATTATTTTTCATATAACTAATTTTACGTTTCAACTGAGTTTTAACAAAAAAAATATGTTAAGTAAATAGGAGTAAGTGGGTTGTGAGGAGCGGAGGAGTCGTTGCAACGACACGTGCAGTGCCGACTTTAACAATTTAGGTAAAAGATTTTTATGATTGTATCAAGTTTCTGAAAAAAAAATTAAAATAAAGAAGACAACTTTTCATGAGCAGCCTCAAATGACTCAAAGTCAACAACTTTCTATTCTACATTTATAATAAATACAGACTTCGTCCGAATACGGGGGTCATTACCCAATTCTTGGGCAAGGCGCATGACTCGTGCATGAACCTGTGGGATGAACCTCATGCCTCCCAGCTCCACGGGCACGTCAGGAGCGTCGGGGAGCCTGGTGGTGTACAGCCGTCCTCCCACACGGTTGGAGTACTCAAACACTTCGATTCTGAGGTCCTCATCGCGTAGCCTGTAGGCAGAGTAGGTACCAGCAGGCCCCGCCCCTACCACGGCCACGTCCATATACCTGGCACACCTGCCTAACGAGCAAATAATAGAGAACAAATGATGTGTCCTAGAAGTTTTGTAAAAAAAAAAAGTAAAAGGGGAAATTTAGTTACATTTGAACTTGGGAAACTTTACCCCTGAATTTCACCTGGAAAAATATCCTTGGCTCAGGTCAACAGCTCTACACAGCTCGGCCACCCTTCTACCTTACAGTTATCAATGTTCACCATAAAAAAGTTATCTACACCTCTATTATGCTAATTAAATTACTTACCTTCTTCGTCTCCGGTGTCATCTCTTTGATAAGGTATTCTCCTGCATCGACTGAATGACACCAGCGAGCACATGAAGAGAAAGACGGAGATGGTAACTTGAGCTTTATACATCTCGCTGCAGTTCTGACCACACACAGGTCAAATTTCAGCCAGTCCGTTGACCTTTTTGAATAGAAGAGCCTTAACATATGAGTCCGGGGATGGGGCACAAGTATTAATGCCTCACGCCGATTTACCGTTTAAATTATATTCTTTTGATTCATTGTAAGAAGAGCAGCAAAGTTCTACTTTTCCGTTGGCAAAACGCTAATAAACCGGATGTACATTTGTATTTAGCTATTCACCAGACGCCAGCCACTGGTCTATACATGCATAGCCATTCTAACCCACATGAACCGTTTTCCTAGTGACCTATAATTTACATTTGCCTAGGGCCTCGAAAAAATAACGTAAGGATGGTTCTTAAACAAGTACATTAATTAAAATGTTGAGGCTTCCGCAATAAAGTTTGATTCTTTTGGCCTATATTTGATACAGATACAGCGCTCAGTCTTCATACTATTGTTGAACATGGAGATTTCGGCCTTTATGTAAACAAGTTTCGTTCAACCAGCTCGGAATTTTCTTGATTATGACTAAGTACTTTACCCTCCCGCCGAGTATCCCCCCAGGAACAAGTCTGTAAATCATGACTCACACATTAAAAACATACACAGTGTGACCGTTCATTAGCAAAGACAAACTATACGATCGCCGCATGGGGATCTCACCGCTTAAAGCCCACAAGTACAAATTACTATCAAATCTTATTCTTTCAATGCACCGCCCGGTGCGTTAGCTTAAGGCGTCGTTTATAGTAATGCATATACTAATTTTAGTCTTAAAACAATGTAAATTATGGGTATATGCCCTGTCAATTGAGCTTTGTTACTAATTCAAGTAGATAAACATACATACTAGCCAGCTAGCTATTTTAGACATTAATGATGTTATCGCTAAAACAAATTTAATTTCTAGGGCACTTATATTTTCTATATAAAAGTACTTGTTACCTCGTTTCATCAATATAAATAACACCAAGCTTGACATGAAGACTATGCAAGATAAAATTATATTCATTTTATTGGTTTTGAATGGTTTACAAAACAGCCAACTACAATGAATACGTATTAGACGAAGAGTTTGATAGGGGAAATATGATAATCAACTATGTATAAATCAACAATGAGTACAAAACATTGTGAGCCCCTGGGGACGGGGAGGGAGGGAGGTCACCTGTGAAATTATTTCATACTTTTCGCAGGTGATATATATAGGACCATACTTAATTGCGATATATATATATATATATATATATATATATATATATATATATATATATATAAATATATATAAGACAATTAAGTATGGTCATGTTACGTTAAGAATTAAGTGCAATATGACTTAAATAAATAGTTGGACGGATTGCCGAGTGGTGTAGATACTGAGAGTCCTGGGTTCGATCCTTGGTGAGAACCATGGTAATTTTTCCAGGTGAAATTTGTTTCAAAGTCGTCCCGCAAGTCCACCCAGCTTTAAATGGGTACCTGACTTTAAGTTGGGGAAGTAAAGGCGGCTGGGAGTTGTGCTAACCACACAATCAATTCATATGCCGAGGTTATAGAGACAGATGAATTCTACACTTCATCTGCCCCGATGGCCCATTTTGGGCTAAGGGAACCTGACTGTAAAATACAAATATAGGATAATTAACAATATGGAAAAATGTATCACACTTAACCATTAAAATCCGAGCTCAATGAATACATCGGGCCTACACAAGACAGAATGTAACAGCTTTGTGTTAACAGTCTCTGTAAGTCCGCATACTGAGTGTGTATGTATATGTGTGTATTATTGTTTGTTAGTTTGTTGTGACACTTTTATTATACGACCATCCGCGGCTGGTGATGTCTATTTTCTTTCATAGCCAAAAAAAAAGGAGGACAAGGGATAGTAAAACAAGTGTAGAGCTTCAATGGATATCGATAGTTTGTGACGTACAGCAACAGAAAACTTCGGTTTTGAAGTCTTACTTTAATATTTTGTGAACTCATCAAAAGGATTTGTGAAATCGATAGTGTAAATGGAGTTTATAACTAAATGCATTAAATAGTATTAAAATATGCCATATGAATTATGACAATTCGTCAAAAAAAGTGTAATTCAAACGACAAAAAAAAATATTTTCATAATGCTTTCACTTCAGAGTCAGTACAAAACCACAAAACTGAAAATATGATTTTTCATGAAAAACCAGTCCCTAATGATGATAACTTTATTATTTGTGACATTAATTAGCTTATTAAGTTTAGGGGGCAGAGGACGTAACCTGTGTACAATGTATATAAAGTTAAACTTTAAAAAAAAGGGTATAAAACAGGCTCAAACTATGTTTCGGATCATTACCTAAGTTATACATCCTGGTTCCCGGGCATGTTTAACCTAGCTCTTCACGTGTTCTTTATATAGGTTATTACGTCAGACTGTAGTTTGCCCGGCATCAGTTTCCTTGTTTACTTAAGATGCTTATTTAAACCGACTCCACAAATATACTTGGCTATGGTCATAATAAGGCTTTCATGCCGGTAACACTTATTTTTTGTACGAATGGGTGTTACATTCCCCTTTGTCAAATAATTTTAGTTTATCTTGCGTTACCTATGAAATGGTGTACTTTGCCTCCAGCTAACAGCATACAAATCAAGCTAAATACTAGTAAGATATTTGAACTATTTGAACCTATGAAAAAAAACTGTCCAAGTTTTAGAAACAACAGGTCGAAATCGAAAGAATGCGGGCAATGAGAGCCAGCACCGTAACTGTTGTGGAAGGAAATATGCGTAAACGTATGGAAAAGTATCCCAAAGAAATTCGACTTTTTCGACCGGCAGAATATTGACTTAAAAGTAACAGCTGACATACATGGGGGCACCGTACATTAAATAACATAAATATATGCGCCTCATAGTGACCTCAGGTCAGTGGAACGGACAAGGAAAAGACAACTAGCAAAATCATAAAAAAGGGTAAATATTCTACCCAATGATTTTTTGAGATTTAACATGTTACTGAGTAAAAGCGGAGCCGTGGAGATGTCTCCCTTTTAGATAGACAGGAGTCACGGGTCAATATGACCTACTTACACCCATAAATGCTGCAATCTTCCAAAGGTTAGCATAGGCCATAGGCTATGAATCCCTATGGTGACACCATTAGCTAATTTGCTTTATTTGTAATGAAAAAAATACAGAAAATGACCGTTTGTATGGATTGGAAAACAAGTCCCTAGGGCTTTAAAGAAAACAAAAAGGCTTCTTACACCAATAGTTCCCACTGGATATGAAGCTCAAGAGAACACCCAAAAGTTACTCTGAACTTGATCCACCAAAAGTACATTACTATGTATAGACTAATTAGACAAACGCAAGGGCCGCGACTGTACCCCCCCCCCCGGTCATTCCAGTATTATCTAAAACCAAATACCAAATGTAATGGCATAGTTCCTTCAATAGTATTTATGCCTAGGGTCTCCAGAAAAACCCAAAAGTTTCTTCCTAAGGCCTTGAAAAATATGACAAAGGCCCAGGCACATGTTGCTAAAACACGCATGGAAAATCCTATAACAGGGAAATGGGCCTTTGTAATAAAGTATTTCGAAAATGTGTTCTTGCCAAGAAAATCTTATCCAGGGCCGAGCAGAATAATGTGGTAGATAAGAGCCGCAATCCCGTTTATATATATATATATATATATATATATATATATATATATATATATAAACTCTTTAATGATCCGCGCCATTGTCAATGTATGAAGATTTAGTAAAACGAAGGGAACTAAATAATAGAACAAAAAATAACAACAGTGTTCTTTCTAACTGAGATTCGCTAAAAAAAAATTCATTCAAGAGCCACACGCTGCTGTAAGAGTCAAATTAGTCCACCATTGATATAGTCACATCAGTCCACATTAGAAAATAAAAGCAGAGCTTGCCAAATAACAGCAATCAGTCGATCTAAATTCAATATTCATTCTTACACTTAAAACGAAAAATCTTACCTGTAACTGCTGCTCTCTGTCTATGAGGCTGTGCGTCTGTCAATAACCTGGTTAGCGGAGATGTCCCGACCCTCAACTCTCCGTCCAACAACCCCATCGTCCCACGGTTCTCTGTCCCTCCAAACTACCCACCCTTCCTGCCCCTACACATAGAATTACAAAAGTTTTAGAATCTCTGGTAGACATGAAAGTAATATACATCTTTCTGAAATACATTCAGTAATATACATCTTTCTGAAATACAGTCAGTAATATACATCTTTCTGAAATACAGTCAGTAATATACATCTTTCTGAAATACAATCAGTAATAATATCGTTTTTATCGCTTAAGTATTTTTAAGTAAATTCTCTAATATCTAGTGCAGGGAAATTCGAAATATGTACTCGTTCTCATAGTGGCAGTCCTGGGTTAGGGGGGACGGGGGGACATCCTGAATTTCCCACACCAGGTGACACCAACCATAGTGCAAAATCATATATATTCTTACATCACGGAATGTTTTGAAGCAGTTTTCCTTCTTTAGCTCCACCCGCTACTCCAATGATTTCAAATTGAAAACATAATTCTTTAAAACATAAAACCCTTAGTACATTAAAAGTTAACGTCATAGTATGCTAATTCTGTTTATAAACTTCTACTAATTTAGTACTAAGCAATCTTAGTTAATGTAAAGCCTGCCCAACAGACAAAGTCATAGTACGTAATCAAAAGTAATAAAAAAAATACAATCGTATGATAAGAAAACATAACAAAGTCTAAAATACAATGGTATATAAAACACATTTTTTATATTATTAGACTATCTTTTTACTTCAAAACTTGATCGTTTGATACTGTACGCTTACAACTCGTTATGTCAACATTCATCTAAAATTATACAAATCAATAACCACTATTTCATTAGATATTAATAAATTTTCTACAAGCATTTGTGGTTTTAATGAAAGTTGTGAAACGAAACGAACATACCATAATAAAATCAGCTTTCTGCCTTCGTTAATTGCTATAAAATGTTGAAAGTGACGTAATAAAAAATCGTTGTTTTTTTTTGAGAAGACATTAATTAAATAAACATGGTGGCTTTGAATACACTTCTATTGGTACTTTTAAACGTCAAAGTTGAGTATTGAAATAAAATTATTGCGAATAGTTGTTTTTTTCCCAGTAGAATCTAACGATATAATTTTTACATTATATACTACTGTGATGGACAGAAGAAAACTCAAGAAATAAGTAAATCGTTTTATGCAATAGATGAAATTGACAGAATGGGTAATGATGGTGGAACCAATCCATCGGACGTTCACCCCGTTTAACATGCTTTACATTTTGAAAAAAAAAATAATTTGGACATGTAATGTATACTAACATTTTTATAAAACACTTTCTTTAGTTCAGCCAATCAATACATGTTTAAATAATTTACTTGGATCCGTTAAATATTTGCGTAGATATTAAACTCAGACGCCTACCTGCAATAGTGCACCTATAAATGCCCAGTCCATGTCAGACTCTCAGAGTGTGGAACAAAACTTTGAATTAATGTACAAAGTAAAAAAAAAATGTGCATTGACCTCACATTTCAAGTTGTTGTTTTTTTTTTTTTTATTATTTTTAATTAATTCTTTTACCCATTTTGATAAGAAATTAATTTGTTAGTGAAATATGAATTCAAAAGAAAACAAAAACAACATAGGACCAATAGAAATAACATAGGACAAAAACTAACAACATAGGACCAATAGAAATAACATAGGACAAAAACTAACAACATAGGACCAATAGAAATAACATAGAACAAAAACTAACAACATAGGACCAATAGAAATAACATAGGACAAAAACTAACAACATAGGACCAATAGAAATAACATAGGACTAAAACTAACAACATAGGACCAATAGAAATAACATAGGACTAAAACTAACAACATAGGACCAATAGAAATAACATAGGACTAAAACTAACAACATAGGACCAATATAAATAACATAGGACAAAAACTAACAACATAGGACCAATATAAATAACATAGGACAAAAACTAACAACATAGGACCAATAGAAATAACATAGGACAAAAACTAACAACATAGGACCAATAGAAATAACATAGGACAAAAACTAACAACATAGGACCAATAGAAATAACATAGGACAAAAAGTAAAAACATAGGACTAATAACATTCCGGCTTGATCTCTAATAAACGAGAAAATTGAAAAGATAAAATAATTTATAAAGCGACAAGACAAAATGTGATAAGCTAAAAAATCAGTTTATTAAAAAAAAAACAACAATGAAAAGACATCATTAATATCGGCACATTGAAAACAAATAACTTTATTCATTTATTTTATGATTAATTTTTTTTTTTTTTAGTTTTAAATGAGCTAAATGTGTCATTGATAAAAAAGATTCATGATTGCAGACCATATAATGATTCTAATTCCAATCAGATACAACGTCAAAAGCGGATAATAGAACTTCAAGAAGTTTTTGCTAGATATTTAACTGTTTATTTCCTTATTACTAATAATTATAATTTATAGTACGTTCAATGTAAGGTACAGGCGAATGGAAGAAAAAAAGTAACTGAGAGCAAAGCAATGACCTTACAAAAAGTATTTGTCGATGACTCGGTCCGCTGACTCCAAAGCCCCCTCTGCCCACCCAACGTGGTAGCCCACGGCGTGATCCGCTCCTACATAAAACACGTCCTCTGTAAGCGAGGGTCGCTGCACGGTGGAGATGACGTCATCATAACGGTATCCGACTTTCCAGACAGTCCAGCCTGCACCAAATGGATACGAGTCCCAGAACTGGGCCGTGGCCGAGATGGGTTGAGGGACGTACCTGCGGTCAGTTCCGTAGGCCCTGGCGAGGTCATCCAGTAGTCTGTCCACCACCGCACTGCTGACTCTGTGTGACCCACCCACCGAACCGTTGAGGGCCGAGCCTTCGGAGTTGAGCTTCCCTAAAAATTGAGCCCTGTTTTCGTCCGCGTAGCTGGCCATCATGATGTAGTGACCAGTGACGTTTGAACGGCCCCAGTCGAAAAACTGGCTGAAGGACAAGTCAGAATACGTCACACGGGCCGGGTAGGTTGAACTGTCCAGCCACCAGCGTGTCGAGAACGTGAGAAATATTTTAAACACCTTTACCTCTCGGACTGCGTTGATGGCTTGACAAACTCTAGTGTCTCTAGGGTATGAAAATAAGAAAGAAAAAAACAATAAAATTATTTTCTGCCAGGCAGAATGTCAGTTGACGCTATTATGAATTATAAATACAAACTCTATACAAAGATATCGCCAGTGAAAGGGATTGGTGGGGGGGGTTAACTGTATAAGAGAAAATAATTAAAAAATACATTCAGTATATAACAAACAAAACATAATTGAAAGTAATAAAAAAAACAGCATAAGTCAAAATCTAAAAATCTAAAATTTCCAAAATCTGCATTGAATTTAATTTTCTATTGATATAATTTTCATACCGTTTATGTCACAGACGAATATTTTGGTTAAGATTTCATATTTATAATTTTATATCGATCGTTTGAAAAGAGAAATACGATTACTTGCAAAATGTTTAGTTTGTTTCGCTTTAAATCATCTAGTTTATATGAGGATTAATCTTCGTTTACGATTACCTTAGTGGAGGCCAATTGATTTGACTCAGTGCAAACTTAGGTAAAGCTAAAATGATCTTCTTGGCACACACAACATCTTCAGAGTCCTGTATCCAATCAATAATTTTAGTTCATTGAAGTGAAAATAAAACCTCTATTCAACTACAAGTTCATTACAACCTTCGCTAATCAGAAAAAAAAAAATGTTATT
This sequence comes from Bulinus truncatus, assembly GCA_021962125.1. Classification (NCBI taxonomy): domain Eukaryota; kingdom Metazoa; phylum Mollusca; class Gastropoda; family Planorbidae; genus Bulinus; species Bulinus truncatus. The sequence goes on along the minus strand of JAGDYQ010000053.1, from coordinate 342,475 downwards.
TCTCATAATATCAGATTTCTTAATTTTCAGCTTATGTTTGAATCTTTTAGTTAGAAATTTGAAATTGTATAACCATATCCCTACTTTGACGGATAGATAGATTAGATAGATAGATAGATAGATAGATAGATAGATAGATAGATAGATAGATAGATAGATAGATAGATAGATAGAAAAGAGAAATAAATATATATTATAAATATATATTTATTTTTAGACAAACCGATAGACAGTCAGACAAACTGATGAACAGAAAGACAGACAGACAGAAATACATATATATATATATATATATATATATATATATATATATATATATATATAGGTAGATAGATAGACAGATTGAAAGACAGACTCTTACTCTGGATGCCACATAATTTTTTGATAGAAGGGATAAATTAAATCTTTAGACAAAATCGATTTTATATGATAGAAAGAAAAGATATTATAGAAGCGATAGAAAACATAGAAAATATAGATTTTATAGATCCATAAATCTATAGATAGATACGGCGATTGATAGAACACTACTGCAAATACATTTTTTTTTAAAATCACCTGTGCACTGGTGAATTCATTTGAAGTTTTAGTTTTTTGAAAGACCAGCTTATAACCAATGGCGTCGTTTCGTGAGATGGACACGAGTTGTCTGTTCATGGTCAACTTATGCCTGTAGCGATCATTGTTCAAGTATATAGTCATTTAACGGAGATGTTCAAACATTTCTATATTAGTAACCTCGCGAAAATGAAGCCAAACTGAGTAGTATATTCATTAATTATAAACACACAGTGAGTTATATGAATTGTATTTTAACTTTAATAAGATTTTTTATATCACGAACTGTAAATTTTTATCAAAATGTGTTTGCTTCTTTGATTATGTTTAGCATAGTTCTTCTGCAACAAAAAAACTTAGAAACGAAAAAAAATGACTACAATTTATAAAAAAGAAAATCTTCTTTAAATTTGTCTTAATTTAATACTGATATTTTTTGGACAAAACGTTTGTTCGCAAAATGAGGGGGAAAAGGAAACAATAGATTTTCATAAAAAATGTACGTGATACAATGGAATAACGTAAACATTCGAAATAGTTTAAAACATATTCAATTTTCAAATCGCTAATTCAATGGTAATTGTTGGGCACATGTAACTCGTGTAATCCAAGTAGTGTGATTTCATTTACCTTAGGCTGGCATTCAGAAATTTCTGTATGAGTCCTTGAGGAACTGAACTCATGCCTTGTGTCAAAGTCAGCACAGGGAAATCTCCACTGAGACAAGATTGTTTGTAAGACAAAGGCTAGTTTTGTTATCGTAATTGTTATGCCAATAATTTTCATGTCGTTTAATGGTAATACGATGTAAATCAAAGTAACTTATGTAACCAATTCTATCCATCCATCCATCCATCCATCCATCCATCCATCCATCCATCCATCCATCCATCCATCCATCCATCCATCCATCCATCCATCCATCCATCTATCTATCTATCTATCTATCTATCTATCTATCTATCTATCTGTCTGTCTGTCTGTCTGTCTGTCTGTCTGTCAATCTGTCTCTGTATATATATATATATATATATATATATATATATATATGGCGTACAAAATAAACGTCATTATACTGACCTGTATGGCCCTAAATTATTCTCCAGATATGACAGAGATGTGTCTGCGGCAAAATCAGACTCAAATTGATCGAGTGCCATCATAAAATTCTTGCCCTCCTCAGTGCCGACCAAGCGCAGTGCCTCGTCGATGCTGTCGTAAATAGAATAGAATACATATAGTTCAGAATTTAAAGAAAACATTGAGCCTGTCGCATGCATTTCTACAAAATACATAGTTGTGCGCTCTCACAGCACACACGCTTTTTGCGCAGTTTACACCTTAGGTGTATACAATTTTGGAATTGTAAATATAAGTGGATTCTACTGAAAGTCAATTCTTAATTGTCAATTCCAGTCGTGGTCTTTCAAAGCTACAAAAGGACTGACCGCCTCAGGCCAAGCACCAGCGTGGGGGAGGGTACTCGTTAGGAGAGTCCATTGCTACCTAGCTGTATAACAACAACAACAACAACAACAAAAACTAAACTATAGGTCAGCGTATAAGGGCCCTTATCAACTCTCCCACAACCCCCAAAGCCCTAAGGTCATCTTGATAGAATTCTCAGTTTCATCGGGACGGATGTTTAGGATTTAGAGTTTTCCAGTTACCTACTTTCACTAAAATATAAGTCAGATGCCAATTTGATGCTGGGTGGACGTAAAACATGATAAACAATAGTATATTTTTCTTGGAGAAGAGTACAGTTTTTTTTTCTCAGGTGAATGTTATCTACTTACGGTACTGTGTATAGATATCTGCCGTCATGTACTTTGAGATTCAACAACATGACTTCATCTACATCGGTTCCATTATACCCAGTCAATTTCTCAAGATAGTATCTGATAAATAAGTAAGCAAACGGAATGTGTCATTTCAATTGGCCGAATTCGAAAACTTTTCTATGTATGGAACTAAATCGAAACAAATTCTACTGGCTTGTATTTGTGATGTCTACAACAAAAAATAAGTTCCTAGTTCTACCTGAATATTCTCCCTTGATTAGCCTTTTCCTCAGAGCTGAGATTGTAAGGGATATCACCGGAAGTCAGTTCTTCTGGTAAGTAACTTTTGCCTCTCAGAAAAAATCTGGAGTCTGCCGTGTTTTCATAGTTGAGGGAGAATAAACGTGACGTCAGACCTGCAGACAAATTAACGTGAGATAACATTACATCGGCCGCAGATCTACACAGATAGCTGCCATACATTATGTATGTTGTCTCCTTTTCAAATCTTTTAGAGGCTTCGAATTGAAAAATAATTGATTTGAGTTTACTTGGGACTCGTCCGAGAATCGCATTCCTAGTTCTGCGCCCTTTGCTACCTGCACTACCTGCAGGACCCTGCCTACGCTACTGATTACATACCATAAACATATTATTACCCATTATTTTGGGCTAACTATTTACCCTAATATTATTCCGTAATGATTCATCGCTACATTAGCTCAGACGTTGTGTTTTTTTTTAAATTCTATTTATTAAACTCTTTCTTTATAAATGGCGCTAGCTGACCTCTATAAGTAGAGTCGGTTAACTCCAAACTATTAAACCTTTCTGTGAGCCAGTTTTACTGTAGCAATACTTTAAATTGAGAGACGCTGTGATGCATGAAAACATAACGAGGTCTTGATTTCTGAACGTTGTTCATTCTGCGGCCCTGATCGGCTTCACCAAACATAAAAAAAAAAAAATGCCGATGCAGTAGATTATGTATTATAGGTCATGCATAAAAGAGAAAAAAAAAACCAGCCTCATAAACAAGTAGAAAAATCGATGAAACAGGTTTTGTGTATATAAACTGGGCCACTTAGTTTGTAATAAGCATTTTATTTTTAAAATATTCTTTACTAAAGTAAATAAAACTTTTGAAGTCAGTAAGATCATATTTCTGCGGTCAAAACAAATATTTAAAAAAAAAAGAATGAAATGGTGTAAATCACCTAATTCCTGAATAACACGTACAAGTCTTGTATGAACTTTTGGTATGAATCTCATGCCTCCGAATTCTAACGGTACATCTGGTACGTTTGGTAGGCTGCTTGTGAAATACCGTCCACCCACCCGGTTGGAGTATTCAAAGACCTCAATCTTTAGATCCTCATTTCTCAACCTGTAAGCAGAATAAGTCCCGGCTGGTCCTGCCCCAACTATGGCCACGTCCATGTATCGGTCACATTTATCTGTTGGAAACAACTGATAATTAAATACGGCTTAGCTATCATTGGTCGTATTCATTATAAGGCTTAGTTAATTTTTAAGTATCACTTATAGACTGTGAAAAGAAATAAGCTATATCAACTTAGCCTAAAAAGACTTATGGACTGTGAAAAGAAGTAAACTTTGCAGATTAATCACCAAGAATCCAATAAGCAAGGCTTTTTTTCTCTATTTAAATGCATGCATTCATTATTGGATATATTGAAACTATTTCAAAGTGATCCTACTGAAAGTCACCTAAATGGTCCAGTTGACATCTCGCATTGTTTACTTTTCTTATTTAGCGAAACGGGGGTGAAAGGTGGGAGAGAAAGGGGAAAAAGGCAAAAGTTACCAGAAGAACTGACTTCCGGTGACATCTCTTACAATCTCAACCCCGAAGAAAAGGCCAATCAAGGGAAAATATTCAGGTAGAACTAGGAACTTATTATTTGTTGTAGACATTACAAATATAAGCCATTACAATTAGTTTCGACTTAGTTCCATTCATGAAAAAATTATATTTCGTTGACACAAAAAGTCAAGCTCTATGAAACTAGCGGAAAAAGAAAAATAAGAAACTTAACCCAAGGACAGACACCATGGATTATTTATAGCCAGGTCTTAACCATTTTAGCCATATATATATATATATATAGAGAGAGTTTTTTTTTTAAACTTATTTCTGGTAAATCATTTGGGTAAAAGTGGGCAGCCCTGCTCCCTTTCCCCATACATGCCTGGTCGTTCATTATCGTTGTGTCGAACTTGCCGTTGTAATCTCATACATTGAAACACGGACACCACAGAACACAGCACTATGAGAAACACTTGAAAATGTGACATCTCGGATGAGTCCACGAAACCCTAAAGTTAAAAAAAAAAACAATGAGAAATTAATAGAAAGAAACTATTATATATATAATGTATATTGAGCTTTTATGCCTAGTTACTCTACAACTAACATTTATTGAATTAGGATTTAGGAACGATTGGTCACAAGGGCCCCTTCTGTCGAAGTTTACTATGAGGCTCAATATCTGCCATCTGCCACATTAAAAGCGTTTATTTTTTTTTTTGCCAAAGGCCTACCGAAATGAATTTCCCATGGACCCTCCCCCCCCCCCGAAAGGTTTCTATGGTTGGTCTCCCTAATGTACTTTTGAACTAGGACATCTCCAGACTGTAAGAACGGCCCTGGCATATTAAATCAATTATGAGTTATTATTAAACAAATCCATATGCATTTAGTCAGGGGCTGTCTTACCATATAATTACTGTACCTAGGATCCCCCAAACCCTTACGCTAAAGTCTTTAAACATTTAAAAAAAAACATTTTAAAGAGCATTTTAAAAACAGAACATTTTAAAAACAGAACATTTTAAAAACAGAACATTTTAAAAACAACATTTTAAAAACAACATTTTAAAAACAACATTTTAAAAACAGAACATTTTAAAAACATCAAATGTGTGTTTTCAGTCTTTTTTTTTGGTTGTAGCTAATAATACATTTATAATAAGGACTATACAAATATTTTTAAATATCATAATAAAGTTGGACGATTGTAGCTTTCCGATTTTTGTACGTTTATAATCAAAGTGTAATATCTTGAAATATTATCTTCCAATTTTTGTTTCATTTTTCAGTCTATAGACATGCAAGGGACATAGGTCGCACATTTCCTGTCTATGAAGGTAAAATATTATATTTCTTTATGTTAATTAATACATATAATAAAGACATTGATACTTCTAGCAGCCACGACAAGCAAGTTGCAGCCATTCGAAAATAAATGCAAGAGGAAAATCCTTAGGGTCTCTTACCCAGACCGCAAAACCAATCTGAGGAAGAATATCCTAATTTGCGGGTACCCAGAAAACAATTATGACAACAATCAAGCGACGCAACATGGCATGGTTCGGTCATGTTTTAAGGCACAGTTGACTGCCAAAACACCACTCTTCATGAAACTGTAGGATGAGGCCATCGCAATGGCGCCAGGGAGAAATGTTGGTTGGACAATATAATACTAATGAATGAATTAAGCCGATCCGGATAGGCAACTATGGAGAAATATGTTTGTTGATGGCTCCATTTGTTTCCCCCAACGACCACATATGTTAAGGGTATGACGATGATGTTGAAAGAGAGAAATTATTAAATCAACTTTAGTATATGCTATACTTCCGCATTGCCCATTGTCTATTTACATCTCAATCCTTTCAGACACTAATTAACATAATTGGCACAATTTGTCACCATACCTTAATAAAGTCCACCGTATTATATAGATCAGTGATGGCTACCCATATAGAAAAAAAATCAAGGGAAATTCCTCTAAGAGTCACATCTGGCCCGAATTAGTATAAACTCATTCTTAAACTTATTATAAAACTTCAAATACCCAATATATGAAACGAAACAAAATTAAAAAAAAATAAATATAGTGTTATGATACAACTTACCTATGCAGTACTGTGCTGTAATGTATATGTTTGCGGATCCAAAATTACATATAACTTGTTTATGTGTAAGTTATTCTTTTATATAATCTGCAGTCAACAGTAAAGTGGTAGATACGGTTGACTGAATTCCTGATGGAAATCTTGGTGAATTAAACTGACTGAAATATTTTCCATTGGAATACCATTAAACCCTTTTTAAACCCAGGTAGTTTTTTTTTTGTTATTCCATTACACAGACCATGAATGGGTGACGTGTTATGGATCAGTAAAGCCACTGTATATGGGTGAAATAAACGCCCACTGAAATTGTTTGAATGAATAGGACTAAAAAAAAAATAAACTTGTGGCGCTTATAGAAGAATATATTTTAAAATATCATTAAAATACACATGCCCTAGATAAGTTCACGATTACTCATTAGGAGATGAACACATGTAATGTATATATATTCGTATGTGTATACACACCTACAAAAGCACTCATGCCCTAAATGAGAAACACACACTCACACACATACACACTCGCATTAGCAGACAAACTTTAGTAGATCTTCAAGTCTTGTTTGAGGTAAATCCTCAAGTCTTATTTATGGTAAATCTTCAAGTCTTATTTATGGTAAATGTTCAATTCTTATTTATGGTAAATTTTCAAGTCTTATTTATGGTAAATTTTCAAGTCTTATTTTTGTAAATCTTCAAGTCCTGTCCATGGTAAATCTTCAGGTCTTGTCTTAGATAAACGAGCAGATAGAGTGGGGTCGCTAAATTCTAAGTAAATTAAATTCAGGAAATCTCTACTACACGAGAGAAAAAAATTAATTAAAATAAAAACACATAAAAACTGTATTCTAAAAATTACCTGGTCTCAAAGATGGATAAAAAATAGTTTTCAGTCAATTTAAGGGATAATACACAACGCTCTATGACAAATTTTTTTTTTTTTTTTTGTTTTTTTAGAAATAATGTTTTATCAACTCTGTAGATAAGTTTAACCACACAAAGCATAAAACGTCATATCTTAATGACAGCAAGAATCAAAGGATGCTAGGCACTGAATTAAACGCCTATATTGAACATGACTTTTGGTGACGCTGCCAACTCTTTTTTCCTGAGAAATTATCCAGAAATAGATTTTAAAAATATATCAAGATTTAGGCTACTTAAAATATTCCAAATCAGATGGGTTGTTTTATTTTACCTCAAAAGGATCAAATAAATATTTAATTTAGATTCATTACCTATATAGCAGTTTCTTGTATCTATGAGGCTCACATATAGATCTGCCTATAAACTAACCGAGTTGGCAGCCTTGTTCAAGGGTTTACTTAGCGACAAATAAACTTGGTGGGTTTTCCTAGCAGACTTCATTGAGAGAGGTCGAGATAAAAATAGAATTCATTTCATGATTGAACAGTTTAATGCTAAAATAGTGTGTGAAGGACTTAGTGGAGATGAAAGAAGTTTAAATAAGGACAACTGCATTACGTCCTGTAAGGTGAATCATCTATTGAAACAACGATTGTGAAACTGCAGTACCTACCAAAGAATATAAATCAAACAAAATGAGCGATTTCTTTTTATGTCAGTTCTTCCGGACCACCACCTTTTTGTATCTGTAACAAACAAGACAGCGGGAGATATTAAAAATGAATAATGAGAAGTGTGATTATCAGATTATAATTTATCTCGATTTTACCGGTTCTCAACCGATGGTAAGCGTACCCCAAGGGGTAAGAGAAAGGTAATGCAGGGGTACGCAGCGACAAATAATTTTCGATTAAACCGACCAAGAGTTTGAATGACACGTGTGAGGGGTACCTGTAGATATACTTTCGCACCTTTATGGGTACAGTCGCGACACACAGACACTCCTACACTCTTAGAAAATTACGCATCGAATGCTCTCTAGGGCAACAGGCACCTTTGTGTTAGAAATTGATTTTTATTTTCATTCCAGCTGCTAAATGTTTTAGAATTAGTTATGTTTTCATCAGAGCTTTTATTTTTTTAGAACAATAAAATTCATGCATTTATTTTTTTAGAAGAATAACATTAATGCATTTATTTTTTTGAAAGAATAACATTAATGCATTTATTTTTTAGAAAAATAACATTCATGCATTTATTTTTTAGAAGAATAACATTCATGCATTTATTTTTTAGAAGAATAACATTCATGCATTTATTTTTTAGAAGAATAACATTCATGCATTTATTTTTTAGAAGAATAACATTCATGCATTTATTTTTTAGAAGAATAACATTCATGCATTTATTTTTTTAGAAGAATAACATTAATGCATTTATTTTTTTAGGAACAATAAAATTAATGTTACCTGTATTAAAAAATCAGTATTGTCTACTTTCTTTTAATCCTTAATAAAACCTGCGACAGTAAATGATCATTGAGTGAGAATAAAACGTATAGCTTTTGTTCCAACTTTAAAAGTCAATTAGAAACTTTTTTCATTGAGGCTTCTTTGTTTGAAAAGTCCGCGTTCTAAATATGTAGTTGGTATAAGTACATCGGTGCAAAAGGTGGATTAAAAAAAACAACAGAATTTGGATGACTTACTTGACTTAATTCCTTGAACTCCTTACGGAGCAAAGAGTCACTGCAAATTTCTCTCCAGTGCACTCTGTTTTGAGATGCATTTTTCTATTCCCTCCATGTTTGGTTGCAACTTCTTATCTGCTGTTCCCAAAAACTTCCCCAAGTGTCTTTGGGCGGCCAACATTTTTCTTGCCTCGGGGATGCAGCGCCATTTTCGTTATGTCTTCTCCAGACTGAGTGACTGGCCAATCCATCTCCATTCTGGATATTTGTAGCTCTATGGATGACGCAAAAAAAATCAGTATATAATCTGAGCAATGTACTGTGTATATTTTGTGTGCTTTACTTATTTCGTGTACTATACTAATACGGTGCGACTGATTGCAGGCCTTCCACGAGAGATTAGCAACTAAAATATGTTCATGGGCCCTGAGCCGTTGAGTCTCCGTAGCTTTCCATAATCTACCAAAACTATATCGTTTTATTTTTCTACAGCCGGAAATCAGAGGCGCTGACCCTGCAAAAACTGTGAGGATGCATATCACTGTCTTCATAAATACATATCGCTGATAAATCTATAGGCCAGATCAGTTCTTAGGTATTTGAGGGTCCTAGACAAAGACTTCCAGATATTTTAGCGGCCTACGAAAATACATCTAATCATTGGTAATTAAGTCCCGAATAGGTTCACCTTGCAGTGTTGTCTCCCAGGGTGCCGCCTAGTTTGTCTATCCATAAGAACGCCCCATTATGTCTGTTAGTCACATACATGTTTATTATTACGTGAATGAAAGAATATATATATATATATATATATATATATATATATATATATATATATATATATATATATTACTACAGTTATAAAAACCGTTTGACAGACGGGTCTACAGTAATGCTAAGGTGTGTCTACATTAATGCTAAGGTATGTCTACAGTAATGCTGGGGTATGTCTACAGTAATGCCATGGTATGTCTACAGTAATGCTAAGGTGTGTCTACAGTAATGCTAAGGTAAGTCCTAGGACAAAGAGTACAATGGAGATCACCTATCAGGTACAGTGTACCTGAAACAGCCGCTTCCCAACCCCCGAAAAGAAAAATTGCGAAGGGTCTAATGACGAGCGATATAGTAAATTCAAGTTCTTAAAATAATGTATCTCACTGACCTCATGCGAGCCTGCAAGTAAGATACATACATTTATTGCACTAATTGAATACTAGGAGATACTTTATCTGGATGACTGCGATTATAAAAGCGTTTGAATGACTGGTTTACAGTAATTCTAATTCACGTCCTAGGAATGTCGGCCATTTAACTTTTAAATAAAAAGACGGGTAGCCACAGTGTAGCCTGGAGGCCATCAGTGGTGTTAGAATCTGGATCACGCCATGATCTGGATGTATAAATAACCAATTTCCTTTATCATTAAAATGGATCAGACCATCAATGTTTACTTATGTGTACTGATGTCTGAGCTCGATATGGTCCACTGGGTTAATCCGCTTTAAATTTATTTAAAAAAAGAGTATAAGAATGCTACGTTTTACTTACCTAAAACACAATGTAACACAATTTTAGTTCCCGGCTTCTAATTGTTATATTTCAACTGCTTATGCCCTAATACTATCGAAAAACGACAACATTCAGCACACACTTTGTTTTTATGACCACAGCCATGAAAAATGTCGTATTTATTGTGATAAAACAATGAAATATTTTTTTTTCGTTCATGCGGTCTAATAAAAAAAACACTAGCATGACAAATAGACAAAGACAGTCGAAAATCACTTTTAGAGGTTCAAAAATTATTAGGTTTTCTAGATTTGCGAAAGTACTTCAAAATCGATTCAGGCCTCCCACGAGAGATAAGCAACTAAAATATGTTCATGGGCCATGAACTGTTGAGGCCCCGTAGCTTTCCATAATCTACCAAACAATGACTCGGGTTACATGTGATACCTCTAGCCTCAAATAGACCTGTAACTTTGTAGCGCAAACCCAGCCCACCTTGCCGACTGAAGAAGTTGGAAAATGTTTGGTGACTTTTCTCTGATCAGTGACTTGCAAACAATCATCCAACATGTTCCACCGTTTGAGCCTGGATGTCAGAAGCTAAGCATCGGACTTGGTAAGACTAAGGTCTCTGATCAGGTCGTTGACGTCTTCTCTCCTCAATCGCATCTGTGAAATCGTAATCTGTACCTCCAATATCTTTCTCGCTGTTTTACTAGCTGCTGTCTCCTGAAGATGACTGATCCCTCTTCGGGGGAGTGGAAACAGGCAATCAAGGGAGCGTGATACTAGTGTAATGAAAGAAGGAATGTTTGGATAAACGGTATTCTTGCCAGTGCGACGTTTGGTAGGATCCACCATGCAGAAGTATTAGTTGCTTGATAGCGAGATAGCAAACTTCGTGGCTCTTTTCTTACCTGTACAAACCTGTAACGTAGCAGATATAATTAATTATATGAATTTAAAAGCAGGAAATTGTACACATTACGTAATACAGTATATGATATTAGCGTATTATAACTATAATACATTTATATATGTAAAAATTTTGTCATTAGCAACTCCTTAAACTGTACAAGATCTTAATAATTGAAATTCTACAATATAAGCACTGTCATGTAGGCGAGCAGCAAATGTTTATCTTACCTTCAAGAGTTTTCTTGCACTATATGCATGTGAAATGATGTGCTTATGACTTGTCTTTTTTCACCTAAGAACGTGATTGCTAAAATAAATATAATTTTACACGTAACTTTCTTGATGAATTTAATCACTTAGTTTGGAGAGACCACAAAGAAAATTATATTAATAAAAGTGATTTCCTATGGTACATAAAAGTAAATATAAATTTTTAATCAAAGCATTTCTATTTTTTTTTCTCAATATATAATATAATAATAGCGATTTGGGCGCTGCGTTAAATCGAAAGTAAAGAATTAATACAACAGTATTCCAGTTTAAAATACAATCATGAAAAAAATCGGATCTGCCCGAAACCAAAAATAACCTCGCCTGCCGATCAAGCCTAAGGGGATATAACTCTATGCAAAGGTTTTGCAGGGTACAGCTAGTATATTATATTTCGGCTTAGTGTATAGGGTGAAACTGATGGCCGGCTTAATTGTATGGGGGGCGTCAGGTCGAATGTCCAGAAATCCTCACGGGTATAAAGGCTCTATGCTGATTGATTGTTTATAATTCATCCTCCCAAATGGTTTCTTTTGGGCCCTAACAGACTTGTCTGCCTAGGGGCCCACTCTCTAGGGTTAGATGTGATCCAGTCCCTTAAAATACGATCAGTACAGACAAAGGACAACAGTCTTTTAATGAAGTTTACTTGAAGTCAATACATCTTTTATTTGTGTATGATGGAAACAGATAAGGAAATAAAATGAATGCATGTGTGTTCTGATTCTATTAGTTCAAATCTCAAAATGTATTTTAATATAACGTAACACGTGACCATTGTTGTTCCGCGTAGTGTGCTCGATAACGGAAATGAGCTGTAAATAGCCCTGATTTCTTCACAAGGGGGAATAACTGCAATGTCACATTTCAGAAGCAATATTCCCTAAGAAGTTTGATTATTTCCCGTTATTAAATATTCACTCAATTTTATTCAAAGAACTACATTTTTAAGTGGACTTTTTTTTTTCAAGTTTTTTTTTTTTGGAAACGAATTTGTTATACTTTATCTTAGTTCACCGATGAACCGTTCTGAAAATAGGGATATATGGGGGGAAAAGGGTGGGGGGAGTGAGGGGCGCTTGGGAAAAAGTACCGTTCGGGACCCCCCTTTAGCTCCATCTTTGATAGGAAGGTGTAAAGATTGATAGTGGGAGCCCTTGCTGGTTGTCATGTCCATAACAGATTTACGTATGACTGGAAAATGTTGAACAAGCTGGCCTGACTGTAGTATGCCAGCTACACAGAGAAACATAAGGTTAAAATAGTTTAGTGAGTTAATAAACAGTGGTAAAGCGAGGGGGGGAGGGGTACATATGTCCCCGGGCGCCGAGGTTTATGGGCGCCAAATGGTATATTTTACATATAATATTATATGGTTTTCGAATGGGGGGGCGCTAAAAAAAGGTATTAAAAAGGTAAAATTCCCCGGGCGCAAGTTGCCTTGCACCCCTTCGCTACGCCTCTGTTAATAACGTAATATAAATATATCTGTGGCTATAAAAGTGTTTTCACTATATAATATAGAGGTGCTATATTTTAATATTTTGTAATTTTCATAATTAAAGGATGGACATGAGGTAGATTAAAAATTTCGCTTTATTTCACTTCATTTCGCTTTATTTCACTTCATTTCGCTTTATTCATGTACAACAATAAAACGAACCACTGCGATGTGCTACAACTCATAAAATACACAAAATTAATGTTTTAAAATAGGAATATATTTATTTTAAGTGGTTACGATAATTCATTTTCACAAAAATCAAAAATATAATTTCTAAAAAATATTTAAAAAATATAAAAATATAAAAGGTTAACATGGACAATAAAAAAAAAATTAGAAACTAATCACGATTTTAATAAAAAAAAATATTATTATTAGACAATTTGTGTTGGCAATAATTGAGAGCCGGATAAAGTCCTTACATGAAATACAGATCAATAACCCTGTCCACTGTCTCTAACGCCCCCTCCACCCACCCAACGTGGTTACCCCTAGCGTGATCCGCTCCTACGTAAAACACGTCATCTGTAAACGAGGGTCGCTGTACGGTGGAGATGACGTCATCATAACGGTATCCGGCTTTCCACACGGTCCAGCCTCCACCGAACGGATAAGAGTTCCAGAACTGGGCCGTGGCTGAGAGCGGTTCCGAGATATACTTGCGGTCTATGCCGAATGCCTTGGCGAGGTCATCTAGAAGTCTGTCCACCACCTCCCTGTTAATTCTGTGAGCACCACACGCGGAGCTTTGGAGCGGAGAGCCTTTGGAGTTGAGATTCCATAACAGTTGGGCCCTGGTCTCATCCGCGTAACTGGCCAGCATGATGTAGTGACCAGTGTCTTTTGAACGGCCCCAGTCAAAAAACTGGCTGAAGGACAAGTCAGAATGCGTCACACGGGCCGGGTAGGCTGAATCGTCCAGCCACCAGCGTGTTGAGAACGTGAGAAATATTTTGAACACCTTGACCTCTCGTACGGCATTGATGGCTTCATACACTCTGTCGTCTCTGATGATGAAATTAGAAGTATAACGTTACATAATTATGCAGTGGTATTTTATCTAACGACGGTAACATGTTGCATTCGTCTGCCCACAATTACGAAAATGATCAAATCTAATAAAATAAAAGCGATATGGGGGTTCTGCGTTAAATCGAAGGTAAAGAATTAATACAATAGTATTCCAGTTTAAAATAAAATCATGAAAAAATCGAATCTGCCCGAAACCAAAAATAACCTAGCCTACCGATCAAGCCTAAGGGGATATAACTCTATGCAAAGGTTTTGCAGGGTATAGCTAGTAAAATAATAATGGTTATATAGCGTCGCAAACTAAAGCCTGCGTCGTATCTCAATACATTTTTAATTTACAGAAACTCTTAGTTAACTAGGACCGCAGTGTTAAGCAAAGTACTGTTGTATTAAGGAACACATGTCGGAACAATGCCGATAACATTGATGTAGCCGACAACTGGGGTGGGGTAAGGTGTGGCTAGTCGGTTAATGGTGGCTCGCTCTATTATCGCCGCTAACAGAGAGATGACTCCATGGGCAAATTACATGTCTCTTTAAATGATTTCAAATTATCGCATGTTGAAACATGGTTGGAAATTCTATTCAAAGCCAATCTGACGATTTTGAGGGCCCATGGGGTACCCCCTATGCAAACGTACATTGATGACCCCCCTAAGCAAAGGTACCTAATAGTCTTACTATTTAAATATAGGTCAGTGGTGCCCAGATAGCGTTCAAGAAATGTTGTATCAGACTTTTGGTTTTGTTTTTGAAAGTCTATCTAATAATGAGATAATCATCTCTTAAATCTTACAAACCACTAATGGGACGGTGCCCTTCATCCCCCATCATAGTCGACAGTAGGCACCGACGAATATATAGATAGGTGACTAGCACAATGCTAAACCTCCTTTACTTCCCCCTGCTAATGACAGGTAACTTTTTTTTTATTCTGTGTGGAACTTGTTACTTTTATCAGGACCTAACAAATATGTTATGGGTGTTACTTTTATCAGGACCTAACAAATATCATGTGGGTGTTACTTTTATCAGGACCTAACAAATAGCATGTGGGCGTTACTTTTATCAGGACCTAACGAATATCATGTGGGTGTTACTTTCATCAGGGCCTAACAAATATCATGTGGGTGTTATTTATCAGGACCTAACAAATATGTTATGGCTGTTACTTTTATCAGGACCTAACAAATATCATGTGGGTGTTACTTTTATCAGGACCTAACAAATATCATGTGGGTGTTACTTTTATCAGGACCTAACAAATATCATGTGGGTGTTACTTTTATCAGGACCTAACAAATATCATGTGGGTGTTACTTTTATCAGGACCTAACAAATATCATGTGGGTGTTACTTTTATCAGGACCTAACAAATATCTTGTGGGTGTTACTTTCATCAGGACCTAACGCATATCATGTTGGTGTTTCAGTGGGATTCGAACCCGGGATCTTTAAGGAGGACAGCCTTGCCCTCTACACGAACCACTATGAACATCCGTTAGACTTTGTTACCTGAGTGGAGGCCACTTGATTTGACTGAAGGCAAACTTTGGTAGAGCTAAAATAACTTTCTTAGCACAAACAACATCTACAGAGTTCTGTAAAAAGTAAATTATGAAATTTTTAGGCTCATTAAAAAATATTTATGTAACATTTGGTACTGCTAATATCAAGCACGTTAATTGCACTCAGGGCCGGTCTTGGGTATTAGGGGGACCCAAAACAGAGACTCCCAGAATTGTTGGAAGGGGAAGGGGGCTTAGGCTAAGTATATGTCTGGGCCCGCTTATTATCAGATTTAATAGGAATGAATTCTTGAAGGGAGCCCCTTTTGCAGAGGGGGGCCCAAGGCGGTCGACTAATTTGCCTACCTATAAAAACGGCTCATGCTGCACTTAAACCTTAGCTCAAGAGCAGATAAAAGAAATATAAATTATATTAGGAAACACTTTAAAATGACAAGAGATGGATTCAGAATTATTTCTCTTTAAATACATATTCACTACTTTTTATGAGAAAATCTTAAATTGTTTTATAAACAGCGGCACTTTAATTACACGGTAAAATAATTTTTATGGTAAAAAAAAAAAGATTTAGTTTATTTTTATAACATTTTGACCCGACCTCAAATTTCTAAACTATGTTTTAACCTTGCGTTACCCGGATGTTAAAACGTCCTTCGTCATATAAGCGTATTTTATTGTGAACCGATTTTGCTATTAACTGATGCAGAAATGAATGAAGTATAATCAACGTTATTTTTTTTCCGTTAAAGGTTGTGTGTATATTTTATATTCCATTTCGGAATCCAATCTCTTGATAATCAAAATGGGAGCCCGAAAAAAAGTTTACTAGATGTGTAGTGATTCCATCCAGAGTTTTTGTTTCATTAAAGACCAGTCTGTAACCAGGTTTGTCAAGGCTGGACACGGACACGAGATGTCTGTTCATGGTCAGTATATGCCTGGGCGAAATATCAAAACAATAGCACTGGTCAGTTGTAACTAATCAAAAGTAGGTAATTTCTATTGCTAAGAACATCACAGATAATTGGCTGAAGTTTTTTTTTTATATATAAAGATTTGAATACAATGAAACATTCAAACTTGTACTCATTTTGTAAAGAAAGACTTGTTATACTATAATATGTTATATACTGTATGTTATATACTAAATGTTACTATAATATGTTACTATAATCCGTTACTATAATGTGTTGCTATTATATGCTATATACTATATGTTACTATGATATGTTACTATAATGTTTCTATAATATGTTGCTATAATATGTTACTGTATGCTATTATAATATGGTATTATAATATGTTACTATAATATGTTTAGTATAATATGTTGCTACGAATAATTTTGTCCATAACTAAACTTATAAAATAAATAAAAGAAAAGAACAACGATTTAGAATGGACATTTTTATAAATGAACATATCACAAAGGAAGAAACGTTTTTATTTTTGTTGTTGTTGATTATTGCTAGAGTTTCAAATTGGAGACAATTAATTAGGGGAGAACAATGTGCCTAGCTAAAATAGAACACACCAATGCAGAAGCTGTCCAACTTTTTAATCCATATACATTCAGGAGGGGATTGGGGAAAGGGGTATTACCGTAATTAGGGTTAGTAAAGTAAAGTTCCCTTAGCCCTAACGGGCCATCGGGGCAGATGAAGTGTAGAATTCATCTGTTTCTATAACCTCGACAAATGAAGGGATTGTGTGGTTAACACAACGCCCAGCCGTCTTTACTTCCCCAACTTAAGTCAGGTAGCCATTTAAAGCTGGGTAGACATGTGGGATGACTTTGAAACACATTTCACCTGGCAAAATTTCCATGGTTCTCACCGAGGATCGAACCCAGGACTCTCAGGTCGACAGTTGAGTGTGTACACCAATCGGCCACCCGTCCCACAATTAGAGTTAGTAACGCACCGAAATTCCGCCCCTGGTTCGCGACGAAGTAAGTGCATTTTTTAATGTGTGTGTAGTTTTCATTATTTTATAAGAATTTAATATTTTTCCTACTTAAGGCTTATTTATAACTAACTGTACCCTGCAAAACTTTTGCATAGAGTTATATCCCCTTAGGCTTGATCGGTAGGCTAGGTTATTTTTGGTTTCGGGCAGATCCGATATTTTCATGATTGTATTTTAAACTGGAATACTGTTGTATTAATTCTTTACTTTCGATTTAACACAGAACCCAAATCGCTTTTTATTATATTAGATATTTATATTGTATGCTCCAGGCTTCTGAACTAAATATTGCCAGTGAGGAGGCAAGTGGTATGTCTCGCAAGTTATATATCTCCGACACATAGGCGGATATAAGGAAGGGCGAGCCCGAGATCCCGACTTTAGAGGGGCATGCATGGGCAAATTTTAAATCCTTTTTATGTGTATCTCTTCTTTTAAGAGACCCAATATTTTCTTCTGCGTCTGGGGACCTCAACTAACATAAGTCCGCCTCTGCGTCTGGGGACCTCAACTAACGTAAGTCCGCCTCTGAGTCTGAGGATCTCAACTAACTTAACTTTAAGTCCGCCTCTGCTCTTGCATGCTTCAAGTTCTTACCTCTGGCTGGCATCAAGAAATTTTTGTATCAGACCTTGAGGTATTGAACTCATTCCCTGTGTCAGTACCAGCACTGGATTCTCTTCACTGGAAAAATATTATTTTTTCTTATCTTATTACGTGAGTTTTGTTATTGGACTACTAAGTCAATTGTGTGGTGATGGTGTTAGTCAATGCTTTGTGACTATTAGGCCGATGCTGTGTAATTATGTCAATTCTATGTAACTATATTACGTGAATAGTTACGTGATAGTTGTGATGGTATGTTGTTCAATGTTTCATGACTTTTTTTTTAGTAAATCAATGATATATGAATATGTCCTTCAATATTATATCACTACGTAAATAATTATTACATGTTAATAATTCTACCTGGATAAAAAAAACAACTACAAGATAACAATGCATAAGAATGAATAGATGTGCGATAGACACAGAGAACGAATACAGAAATAATCAAAATCGAAATGCCTCAGGTTTCAGACTACAGTGTGACTTTACTAATTAAACAAAATATCTATATAAATAATAGCGATTTGGGTTATGCGTTAAATCGAATGTAAAGAATTAATAAAACAGTATTCCAGTTTAAAATGAAAAAAAAACGGATCTGCCCGAAACCAAAAATAACCTAGCCTACCGATCAAGCCTAAGGGGATAAAACTCTATGCAAAGGTTTTGCAGGGTACAGCTAGTTAATTATAAAGCTCAACTGACCTGTATGGCCCCAGATTATTCTCCAGAAATGACAGAGACGTGTCTGGGGCGAATTCAGATTCAAATTGGTCAAGTGCCATCATAAATTTTTTACCTTCCAGTGTACCAACCATGCTAAGTGCATCGTCGATTCTGCAAGGCAAATAACCAAACATACAATTGTATATCTAAAACTATGAAACAAAACCAGTGTCAAAAGAAAGTTGTACTCACAGTATTGTGTATAGATGCACTCACGGTACAGTGTATAGATGCACTCACAGTACTGTGCATAGATGCACTCACGGTACAGTGTCTAGACGTATTCACGGTACGGTATATAGATATACTCACGGTACAGTATATAGATATCTCCCATTAGGTACTTTGAGATTCAACAACATGACTTCATCTACATCGGTTCCATTATAACCAGTCAACTTCTCCAGATAGTATCTGAGAAATAAGCGAATTTAAATTTTCGATTTTTTAATGAAGTATTTCTGTGACATCTCCTTTGCATGGAAACAAACTATACCTATTCTATTTGAGTATATTTGCAAACATTTAAACTCCAAATTATCTTCAAGATGTACCTGAATATTCTCCCTTGGTTAGCCTTCTCCTCGGGATCGAGATTGTATGGGATGTCTCCAGAGGTCACCTCTTTAGGCAAGTAACTTTTGCCTCTGAGAAAATAACGGGATTCCGTCGAGACATCGTAGCCGTTGGCAAATAGACGTTGGGGAAGACCTGCAGACGACATAATCGAAAATGCGTTTTGCAAACAGTCACCGCAATTCAATACTAAATTTACTTTCAAAAAACAAAATCTACTATTAGGACCTCAGCCGGTCATGTGTGTAGACAAACTAGGTGACCTCAAACAGAGTCCCTACTGCCATAGGGGGTTCTATTCAAGCAAAAGACCTTGATAAATATGATGCTTAAAGGCCTATATCATGTACTTTTGTCTAAAGCCCTTACAATGTAATTTTGTCCATTGCCATTAACATGTACTGTTGTCTAGGGCTTTTAACATGTACTTCTGCCTATGGCCCCCCTGCCCACCGACAAAAATGTTGGGCCCAGTGGCGAATTTAGGCCTAGGCGCACTAGGCGCGCGCCTAGGGCCCCAGATATTTTAGGGGCCCCAAAAACCTGGTTTTATAAAAGAAATAAAAAATAAAAAATCCGGTTGCTGTGAGGGTTTTGGGAATTCCACAAATCTATAAATAGTCTTTCAGACTGGTAAACAATGCGAGTTGTCAAACGTGGTTGACTGTGTCTTGCTTGCTGTGACGTATTAATAAAGTTGGCGCTAGTGTTAGAAGTGACAAGTAACGTACGGTACGTACCAGTAGTTGGCGCACCTTACGTCACAGATTTTAATTAATAATTCTAATTCAAATTTTAATTTTTTGCAAATTGCAATAACTAATTATTAATTGTCAGTTTATTACACTATTTTGATAATTTTGTTCTTGCTACCCTTTACTGTTTTAGCTGATTGCGACACAATCGTTTCATTAAAACTATGTCTATGAGACAATATCCCTCAGGTACGAAAAAGCGTGATATCCAAAAGAAAAGAAAAGCAGAAGATGCGAAAAACGAAGGCGCCTTGTTGACATTTTTAGCGAAACGACCGGTAATCCCACCATCAGAAACTACTCAAACAGAAATATTACAGCTAATGATCCAAGTCCAGTCGTCTCGGCAACAGCCAGTATGGATTCTGAGCCCGAGCCAACAGACTTGCCAGAACCTGAACAGCCGGCTGAAGGTCCTATACAGGAGGTCGTGAGTAGTAAAACTGTTGATGATGGGTGGACTACAATGTACATTTCCCAATGTGGAAACCCTTCTAAGAATCTTTCTCACCATTCCTATATCAAACGCAACTGGAGAACGGTCATTTTCTGTGTTGAAAAGGATCAAGAATTACTTGCGGAATTCCATCAGCCAATGTAGTCTGGGAGATGTGTCTATTTTATGCATTGAATCAAAGGAGACATAAGAATACGATTTCAATGCGCACATTGACACATTCGCAAAATTGAAGAGCAGGAAAAAAGTTATATAACTGTAATAAACTGACAATTGTAAGTTCTAGCTAGTATGCATAACTATGTAGTATGCTTGTTAAATAATACATAAATGTTCTGACTATTGTTGTATTCTGATCATTTTAAAATGCCTTATAGGCGAGGGGGCCCCAAATTGGTCATGCGCCTAGGGCCACAGTTTTGGTAAATACGCCTCTGGTTGGGCCCCTGGGCAGGGCTGTCACGGGACCTTATTGTTAATAATAATATTTTCAAAAGTTGATTGGCCAGCTCAGTCCGGGTCCCTTAAACTCACCCTAAAACTCACCGGGCCCCTGGGCATTTGCCCCCCCCACTCGGCGGCAATGATGGCCCTTAACATGTACTTTTGTTTAGGGACCTCAACGTGTAGCTTTGGCCCTTAATATTTCAAGGTCTCTGCCAAGAATTCCAAAAAAGACGTAAGAACGTCAGTCTACGGGCCACTGATGATCTGTCTTAGCAAATACTTTCATTATTCTCTATTCTGTTACCGGTGTCTATGGACAAGAGCTATACCATTGAATGAGAAAAAGTTAATCACCTAATTCTTTAATTACACGTGCAAGCCTGGGTTGAAATTTCGGTATAAATCTCATGCCTCCAAGTTCTAACGGTACATCTGGTACGTTGGGTAAGCTGCTGGTATAGAGTCGTCCGCCCACTCGGTCGGAGTATTCAAAGACTTCAACTGTGAGATTCTAATTCCTCAATCTGTAGGCAGAGTACGCCCCGGCTGGTCCCGCCCCGACAACAGCCACGTCCAAAAGTCTTTGACACGTATCTATAAATAGACATGGGGATTAGCAGGAAGTGACTTATTTTTTTTAAAACAGACTAAAATGAGTGCAGAGAGGACAGACCATTTCCAAAATATCATTTAACGTGCTATCACTAATGTGCACCGAACTTATTATAACTGGAGAGCTCTTTAGCGAGTGCCAGTGTTTCTCAAACTTTCGACACCTGTGTACCCCATTTTTTTTTATTTTCGTTGTACCGAGTACCCCTAGTAAAAAAAAAAAAATAAAACTTGCATATATACGTTGTTTTTTTTTACGGTCATGGATTCCCTCATTTCTTTGTTTTCACTTTAGCTGCGCATGTTTACCATATGTTCTCAGCCGGTTGCACCAAACTCTTAGCACCACACTTTGGGAAACACTGGCCTATGCAATACACCGTAAGAGAAAAGACGGGTGGCCATTTTACTGTGGTTTATAAATTGCGTGCATCTTACTTCCGTACTAAAAGTCACTACTTACGGCACCAAAGGTCTGCTCCCATTGAATGATTTATATTTATTATTTAAAAGAAAACAACTTCAATAGTATCTAATAAAATAATAGCGATTCGGGGTGGGGGGGTGTCTGCGTTAAATCGAAAGTAAAGAATTAATACAACAGTATTCCAGTTTAAAATACATTCATAAAAAAATCGGATCTGCCCGAAACCAAAAATAACCTAGCCTTCCGATCAAGACTAATGGGATATAACTCTATGCAAAGGTTTTGCATGGTACAGCTAGTACTTAATTAATAGCAGTTGCATCGATCGCTTCACCAATACGAATGGCATCTGTAGCTGGAGACAATGTCTATGTATAATATAGTACAGACGTTGTTGATTGATAGAACGCAATTTTATGAATCACACTAAAAAAGGTCGCAAATCTTATTTCTTCAAATGAATGAAGAAGCTGAGCTCTCCCAGTATTATTTTAAGCCCATTGCTACTGTGTGTTGACATGGTCTGTTGATTTTACCCAATCTAGCAGGTATCACATGGTTTAATGAGTTAAATTATTCCCTTAGATCAGAATGTTGACATTGCGTCCATTCAATCGTTAGTAAGTACAATACGACACACAATGCCTTCTGTTCAAATTAGTTTCTAGTCTAGACTAATTAGCTTATCAAACCCACATGTATGCATAATAGTTCAAGTCGTATATTGCAATATGTGACAGTCAACTATCTAATATAACATATTTTTATTGTTTGTTTTTTAATTTATTCTTAGACCTCACTGTTGTAAAAGTGCAGGTATCATAAAAAATGTACATTATTTGAACACTTGAATTGTAAATGAGTAAATAAATTATCTCACGAATAAGTAATGAAAAAAAATTAAAACAATTATTTTAGCCTAGTTGGCTGTTTGGGCAGATAAAGTGCAGATTTCATTTGTTTCTGAAAACACGGCAAATGAAAGGATTGTGTGGCTAGCAGAACACCTTCACTAACTAATGTTACATATGAAAGGATTGTGTGGCTAGCAGAACGCCTAAACTAACCAATGTTACATATGAAAGGATTGTGTGGCTAGCAGAACGCCTTCACTAACTAATGTTACATATGAAAGGATTGTGTGGCTAGCAGAATGCCTTCACATTTCCATTGAAATGTTACATTTCAAGAGTGGCATCTAGAAAACTTCCCTTGGTTCTCACCGAGGATCGAACCCGAGACTCTCAGGTCGACTGTCCAGCACTCTACACCACTCGGCCATTCGCCCACACCATGAATAACGTATAGGACAAATTAATTCGTCATGAGTAGTGTTGGGAAGATTTAGGTGAATCTACAGTGAGCGCCTGGTCAGGCATTTTGTAAGAAAACTATTGAAAATATGGATGCTAGGAAATAGACTAAATAAACAGTTGACTCAGACTTTGATTATCAAATCAAGGAAACACACACACAGACACACACACACACACACACAGACACACACACAAACACACACACAAACACATAGACACAGACACACACAGACACACACACACAGACACACACACACAGACACACACAGACACAGACACAGACACACAGACACAGACACAGACACAGACACACACAGACACACACACACAGACACACACACAGGCACACACACAGACACACACACACAGACACACACAGACACAGACACACACACAGACACACACACAGACACACACAGACACACACACAAACACACACACAGACACACACACAGACACACACACAGACACACACACAGACACACACACACAGACACACACACAGACACACACACAGACACACACACAGACACACACAGACACACACACAAACACACACACACAGACACACACAGACACACACAGACACACACACAGACAAACACACACAGACACACACACACACAAACATACTTGCCTTGTTGTCCTTGCCACGGTAAACTCAAACATTTCAAGAATGACACAGTGTAGCACAAAATGAGAACCGCTTGCAAATGTGACATCTTGTTAGAATTGTAATACGCCTATAGAACGTCTATAGAAAGATTTTTGAAAAAAAAAAGATGCATTACAGCTCACACATATATTCAGACCATTAAATAAGGGCGCTAAGATCAGGGATTCTTATAGTTCAGCGGTCGGGGAACCGGGGTAAATTACCCCAAATGGGATAAAAATGAAATTTTAGGGGCTTAAAAATGAAACTTTTGTGAGTAAAAAGTATATTTTTTTTTTAATTTGCTATGGGGTAATATCAACTTACACAAAAATATTTTTGGGGTAATGATTAAAAAAGTTCCCCGACCGCTGTTCTAGTTGAAAGGGGGGGGGGGGTCTCAGAGAAGTTTAAGTTGTCTCTTGAATTTATACTGTGATTAATAGTTCGCAGGTTTAGTATCCCACTTAAAAATACATACTTACAATGAAATTCTACATTTAGTGCAAATTTCAGCTACTACACAAAAAGTCTTTAAAACTTAAATTGATTGTTGGTGCCATAGATGGTTTGTGCTAAATAAATTTATGGCTGATGGGTTTTCCCATTATAAGTTTTGACTATCTTGTGTCTTGTGTGTACATAGTATGATTTTAACATTACTGTCATTTTAATTATTTTATGTCTTCGAAGATTGTATTAGTGATTTCCAGTCAACTATTTACGCTCCTGATTACTTTCCTTTTAAATTAATCGTTATTGTTGCCTGTTGTGCAGGCTGTTTGGCTAGAATTATTTTTTGTAAATATAATTTGTTTTACTTTCTATGGGTTTGTAAGCTGTGTCATCAAACCTTGTAACTCACTTTTGAATCATTTCTTATTTAGCGAGAAGGTTTAGAGTCGCCATAACTATGATTCCACACAAGTACCTGTATTAAAACCATGTATAATTACGAACCAAGATATATTAAAAGCCTGTGTGACCACACAAAAAAAAAAAACGGAACTAAATAGGCTATGTCTTTATATAAGTTGACTAGTTGCAAGTACCCGGCTTTGCCCGGGTTTAAAATAAGGTTTTCTGTTTACCTTTTGTTTTCTCTCTACCCCCTCTCTCCCTTCCTCTCTCTCTCCCTCCCTCCCCCTCTCTCTCTCCTTCCCTCCCTCCCTCCCTCTCCTTCTCTCCCCCTCTCCACCCCCTTCTCTCCCCCCTTTCCATCCCCCACCTTCCCTCTCTCCCCCTTCCTCCCTTCCTCCTTCCCTCTCTCTCCCTCCCTGCCCCCTCTCACTCTTTATCTCTCATCCCTCCCATTTCTCCCATTCTCTCTCTCCCTCTCTCCTTCCCTCCCTCCTTTCTCCATCCCATCTCTCCCGCCCTCCTCTCTCCCCCTCTCCCTCCCTCCCCCTTCCTCCCTCCCCAATTTCCTCTCTCTCCCTCCCTGCCCCCTCTCTCTTTATCTCTCTATCCCTCCCTCTCTCCCACCCTCTCCCTCCCTCACTCCCATCTATCTCCCTCCCTACCTCTCTCCCTTCCTTCCTTTCTTTTTCCTTCCATCCCTTTCTCTCTCCCTCTCTCCCTCCCTCTCTCATCTCCCTCTCTCTCCCTCACCCTCTCCCCCCCTCCCTCCTCCCTCCAACCATCCTTTCCTGTCTCTCCCCTCTACCCCCTCTCTCTCGCTTTATCTCTCTCTCCCTCCCCCCCCTCTCTCTCTCTCTCTCTCTATATATATATATATATATATAGAGAGAGAGAGAGAGAGATAAAGAGAGAGGGGGCAGGGAGGGAGAGAGAGAGGAAACTAGGGTGGAAGGAAGGGGAGGGAGAGAGGGGAATGGGAGAGGGAGGGATGGAGAAAGAAGGGAGGGAAGGAGGGAGGATGGGAGAAATGGGAGGGATGAGAGATAAAGAGTGAGAGGGGGGCAGGGAGGGAGAGAGAGGGAAGGAGGAAGGGAGGAAGGGGGAGAGAGGGAAGGAGAGGGATGGAAAGGGGAGAGAAAAGGGGGTGGAGAGGGGGAGAGAAGGAGATGGGAGAGGGAGGGGGAGGGAGGGAAAGGGAGAGAGGGGGTAGGGAGAAAACAAAAGGTAAACAGAAAACCTTATTTTAAACCCGGGCAAAGCCGGGTACTTGCAACTAGTATATATATATATATATATATATATATATATATATATATATATATATATATATATACATACATATTATTATGGCTTCACACTTCTTCTAAAATCCTTCTTCATTCATTTACTTTCCTCAAACTGTACAAATCGGGAAGCATGAAAAAAACATCAACAATTCTTTGCATCACAAAGGCACGATACAGCACCAGCGCGCAAGTTCTATTCGATCATCGGGAAATGACATCACAGAAGAGTTTTATCTATGGCGCCGTCGAGATTACTTTAATATAGTAAAATATACTAAAATAAAAATAATTAATTACAATTCAAGTACCCATCGAGATGAAACGAAACATGTCCTATAACCTTACCCTTGTAATTATGTGTACGTGTACCAAATTTCACGTTATTTGGTTGCCTGGAGTTATAAGGGAACAGACAGACAGACCGACAGACAACAAATGCGTCTTATAAGTATAGAGATAACTAGAAAAAGAAATAAATTATCGATAAATCTAGATGGGCACCCACGCCTTTTAATTTTAGTCATGGGCGTATTCATGGGGGGAGGTAAGGGGAGGCAAGGGGGGCATTTGCCATCCCCCCTACATTTTGAAAAAATGTCTTATAAGAGGGGGGGGGCATTTTCTCCCCCCCCCCCACATTTAAAAAAAATGTCATAAAGTTGTTATTTGCCCCCCCCCCCCTGGAAAATTTTTGCCCCTTCCCCCGGGAAAATTCCTAGCGACGCCCATGATTTTAGTAATGATAAATTTATCTAATTATTTATAGGGTAAAATGAAATATTAATTGTTCTATCTATAAATGCATTTTAGTAAAAATTTATTCAACGATAAAAAAAAAATGTTGTTTGTGAATTCATAGTAACGGTGTTATTCAGGGCTGTGTCGACAGTATGACGACTAGGACAAAACAATGGGATTGGTACCTCTTCAACTACAATTCAGAATAATGAAATACAATGTGTTACTGAGGATGATGCACCTATGTTCCTTAGCCCCCCCCCCCCAACCCACCCTCTTCAGAAGATGCGCCGACGAGCCCATGTGTTAAGAGGGGCGTGTTTCAGGGCCGGGGAGGGACAGAATCAGACCGATGTAGCAGTGAGGTATAATAATATGTTACATGTTGTTTATGGCATCGCCCGATTTTTTTTTATTATCTGGGTCTTATTCAGAAGTAAGGAGTAATGCGGCAGCACCCAAAACACCCACCTTTAATTCGGCCCTGCCAATGATAGTTTGTATAAATATTTGTTTCTAGGGAGTAACTTTAAAAAAAAAATTATTGCGTTGTAAGATATTTTTCTACTTTTCATATATATATATATATATATATATATATATATATATATATATATATATTATAATTTAATTTTAAAAGAATTTAACTTTCCATAGCTTGTTGCAGCGGCGTAGCGTGGGTACCGGCCGCCCAGGGCGGAAGACGATTTTACCGCCCTCTCATTTAGGTATTTCAATTTAATCTATACATTTTTGCCGCCCCCCCCCTAAAAAGTAATAAAAAGTGCCGCCTGGTGCGGACCGCACCCACCGCCCCCCCCCTAGGTACGCCACTGGCTTGTTGACTTTACCCTAATTTGGGCTACTCTAATAAAAAATACTTTTAAAAAAAAACTTTCACCACTTTACAAACGGCGCTGTACTTCTGTATTTATTTTTACATCATTATCTCTGTCGCGAGTTTTTTTTTTCTTCTTTATATTTTTCGACTTTAATACATTCATTCATTCATTCATTATTGATGCAGACTCCTCTTGTTTTATTGTTGTATATGTAAATAGAGACGTGTTCACTCTATTTCTTAAACAAAAAAGAAATTAGCAAAATAATGGGTTTTTTTTTTTTGTCTTGTAGAATTTAAACTAGTATGGCCAAATTTTAAGTGTTTAAAAGGCCAGGTTCTAAATCGAGTTATATAATGTTTGAATCAGACGGACAGACAGTGAAATTAAATAAAAGTATGTCGACAACCGACCAACCCCCCAAGCCCCCCCCCCCTCTCCCCACCCCACTTTACCGGTCATTTATGTAAATGGCATACTATTTAAATGTGTAATATTATCAGAATATAACAAAATAAAAAAAAAAAGAATAGACAAAAACTAACAACAGTACATTGACACAATTTATATTTATGTGACGTGGGAAGAAAAAAATAGGTCATAGAAGGAAGAAAAAAAAGAGATACGACAGTCATAGAAAGGTTAATAGTTGACTAATACATCATTACATTTGTGTGTCACAGAAGAGCTATCACATCTTAACACCTTATGATGAGATGAGCAGGAACTGTTTTAGATAGATAGATAGATAGATAGATAGATAGATAGATAGATAGATAGATAGATAGATAAATAGATAGATAGATAGATACATAGAGAGAGGGAGGGAGGGAGGGGGAGAGAGAGAGAGAGAGAGAGAGAGAGAGAGAGAGAGAGAGAGATAGCCTTACTCTTGCTGCCACAGCAATACAACTTGGTAGTTCTCCCATGAGCTGTCTGAATCTTATACCAACAAAACATTACAAAAAATAAAAATTGTCAGATTCACTCTATCTAAATAAAACGTGTTAGATGGTTTGATATTATCGGAACAAAATATATGTTAAACAAGAAACAAATCAATTTGTAGGGGGGGGGAAGTGGGGGGGGGGTATTTTACTATAAACTACTTGATTATCGATCTACCTTCCTACCCTAACCCTAACCTCCCCCTTTAACAGGTACTTTGTGACCAGCTATAAGTCCGCCCTACATATATCGTCCATCTCAGTATTCAATTTTATTGGACGGTTATAAAGCATGGGGGGGGGGGGACATAGAAAACGAACAGCTGAATCTATTTTCAATGTTTCTATTATTATTAACGACTTGGCAATTCTTGTTTAAGTCCAGACGCCTATAATTATTTGAGACCCATTGATAATTTGTTTGCGATTAAAGGGAGGGAATGGGTGAATACGGGTGGAAAATACGTTTCTTTTCAATAGCTTGGGGGGGGGGGGGGAGAGAGTTCTACTCTGATTTGTTTTTCACTCACGTATTAAACTTAAGGTACGCAGTTAAAATTTATTTGAATAAAACATTGGAACATAACTTATGCTTATATCCAGGGGCGGATCTAGACAACTTTGACCCGGGGGGGGGGGGGGCAAAACTATTTTCAATGTTGAAAATTGGTCTTAGAACAAAAAATATTTCGAATGTGAACACATCGGGAAAGGTATGGTGTGGTGGGCGGTGGAAAAGGTTTTTTTTAACTGATTCCTATATTATTACAGATTCTTCCCCGTAACTGTATTTACATGTGTATACAGTAGGGAGCGACCGATATGCCTTTTTACCGATAGTCCGATACCGATATTTTTCCCCAGCATTTTAACCGATACCGATACCGATATTTTCTTTTTAATCAACAACAATGCCAAACACGTGTTTTTCTCGTGCTGTATGACATATGTCAACCCATGTTCACCCCTTCCCTGTCATATTTTGTAACACTTCGCCCACACGTGTCTTGTTTACCCTCCCCCCCCCCCCCCCCCCCAACTTCCCATCCCAAAAAAAATATATACAGATGTTCACTAATTGTATCATTCAAGGTCATACATTAGAATTAAAAAATGTCAATCCTATTGTTTCAAGGTCATATCGCTGATGCAATTTTTGTGGACGTGACAATTTCTGTGTACGGGTTTTTTTTTCCCTTTTTTTTTTAAATCTTGTCTGATCTGGTTGTAGAATTGGGTTATTTACGGATTTTTTTTTCTGCAACTCTGTTGTGAAAAAAAAACAATGTATCGGCAGCCAAAAAACGGCCGGTCCGATAGTTAACCTATAGTGCCAATATCGGTTGGACTATCGGTCACTACAACAATCGGCCGATCCGATATTAACCGATAGTGCCAGTTTCGGTCCGATACCGATACCGATCCGATTATCGGTCGCTCCCTAGTATACAGTATAACTATTACTACAACCAGATGGCGTCCAACGCTTAACCATAATGTAAAATGTGCTGAAGGATAAACAAGAAAAATCCATTAGTGTAGACCATTAGTGGTACTCAATATGTCGGCCGCGTACCTGATATTTGAACTGGTCACCAAAAGTGTGAATAATAAACTACTTAATCATTGATACTAATAATCAATGATGCATACATTAAATATTCACTTTTCTGTTATCCTTTGTTATTTCTCGATGGCACATAAGGGTCGCGAAAACCAAACGAATGTCTTAGTGGTCACTAATAGTTTGAGGACCACTGTGGTATATAATAGAAAAATCCATTAGTTTGGAGAAGTGTAGCTACCCACCAAATAGTGGGTTGTAAGCGATGTATTACAATATATATTGTATATATATATATATATATATATATATATATATATATATATATATATATATATATATATATATATATATATATATATATATATATATATATATATATATATATATATAGAGAGAGAGAGAGAGAGAGAGATAGATAGATAGATAGATAGATAGATAGATAGATAGATAGATAGATAGATAGATAGATAGATAGATAGATAGATAGATAGATAGATAGATAGATAGATAGATAGATAGATAGATAGATAGATAGATAGATAGATAGATAGTGTGGAGAAATAATATAGTCTAAGTTTGATGACGCAATTCGCTAGGCTCCGCCCACCGCAGTATTTATGGCGTCATTCCGCCATCTTGAGTGTAAATATTGGGAGCTTTAGTGTATACGTCATTTGGTACAAATGACGTATATTATACCGACAGTTGGGAGCACATGGTTTGTTTTATAATCAGTCGAGCTCTGTGCATCATAGGATGCGGATGCATGTTCTAGCAGAGTCTAGCTTTGGGCGTCTATGTAGATGGATGCATATTTACAGTTTGCTATTGTACTCCTCCTGATTCTACCTTTATGTCAGTTTATGTTCAAGTATTAAATGATTGTTTGATGTTACTTCAGTGGAGTTAACTTCATAATTTGAGTTGTCTGAATTATTACACCTTCTGCAAGTATCTTCATTATAAGGATCCGTAACATATATTTGGCACCTCCGACGGAGCAGTCAATACTATTTGGAGTACGTAACATATATTTGGCACCTCCGACGTCGAACTGACTGACTTAGCTGGATTCAGGAGCAGCGGAGTGAGTACATTAAGACTCGTTGTAATTACCGGTTAAGTATTCATCGGTGAATTACGTGGCGGCCATCACCCTGGGTGTGCACCGTGAAAACTGTTACAGTTTGCTGAAGTGGCCAACGTTACTGTTTGCTGAAGTGGCCGACGTTACTGTTTGCTGAAGTGGCCGACGTTACTGTTTGCTGAAGTGGCCAACCCTATTGTTTGCTGAAGTGGCCAACGTTACTGTTTGCTGAAGTGGCCAACCCTATTGTTTGCTGAAGTGGCAACGTTACTGTTTACTGAAGTGGCCAACCCTATTGTTTGCTGAAGTGGCCAACGTTACTGTTTGCTGAAGTGGCCAAACTTACTGTTTGCTGAAGTGGCCAAGGTTACTGTTTGCAGAAGTGGCCAACCCTATTGTTTGCTGAAGTGGCCAACGTTACTGTTTGCTGAAGTGGCCAACGTTACTGTTTGCTGAAGTGGCCGACGTTACTGTTTGCTGAAGAGGCCAACCTTGCTGTTTGCTGAAGTGGCCAACGTTACTGTTTGCTGAAGTGGCCAATCCTATTGTTTGCTGAAGTGGCCAACGTTACTGTTTGCTGAAGTGGCCAACCCTATTGTTTGCTGAAGTGGCCAACGTTACTGTTTGCTGAATTGGCCAACCCTATTGTTTGCTGAAGTGGCCAACGTTACTGTTTGCAGAAGTGGCCAACCCTATTGTTTGCTGAAGTGGCCAACGTTACTGTTTGCTGAAGTGGCCAACCCTATTGTTTGCTGAAGTGGCCAACGTTACTGTTTGCTGAAGTGGCCAACGTTACTGTTTGCTGAAGTGGCCAACCCTATTGTTTGCTGAAGTGGCCGACGTTACTGTTTGCTGAAGTGGCCAATCCTATTGTTTGCTGAAGTGGCCAACGTTACTGTTTGCTGAAGTGGCCAACCCTATTGTTTGCTGAAGTGGCCAACGTTACTGTTTGCTGAATTGGCCAACCCTATTGTTTGCTGAAGTGGCCAACGTTACTGTTTGCTGAAGTGGCCAACCTTGCTGTTTGCTGAAGAGGCCAACCTTGCTGTTTGCTGAAGAGGCCAACCCTACTGTTTGCTGAAGAGGCCAACCTTGCTGTTTGCTGAAGAGGCCAACCTTGCTGTTTGCTGAAGAGGCCAACCCCACTGCTGCTGAAGTGGCCAACTTTACTACTTAAAGTGGCCATAGTTGCTGTGTACTGATGGGGCCGACGTTACCGTGTGGCTGGGAATCACCTCCTCATCGTCAGAGGACCCCACCATAGGATCACCGAGGATCAACCAAGGATCATCGAACATCGCGGACAGGGATCACAAAGGATCAACCCGTGTGTTAGTCAACCCCAGATCGAACATCGCGGAACGGGATCACCGAGGATCAACCATCGAAGTCAAGGAACAGAATTTACTATTGTGTATTTCTTTATATGTAAGTTGGCATATTTTTTTTATATATATTTATTACTAGAATATTGAAATCTGGTGTAATTATTTGTTTGTTGTTCTTGGTGGAATTCTGTATTTAATACAGTAGAGGTTAAAATAGGGTCCACCCTGAGCAGCCAAAACATTTAATTTGCTGGTTTTTTGAAAAGGAATATTGTATTTATTTTGTTATTACTCGTATGTTGATGACATAATAGAATATTTTTTGTGTATGATATATAGTATCAAACATTTTCATTTATTAGTTATAATTGGTTTTGATTACTGCCATGTCATCAATTTTAAATATTGTTGAAGCTGGTAAAGCACTTGGCCTTACAGGCCAAGAATTGAAAACCTGGGTAGAAGAAAAGGAAAATAGAGAGAGGGAAGAAAGAAAGGAAAAGGAAAAGAAAGAGATGGAAGAAAAACAGAGAGAGAGGGAAGAAAAACAGAGAGAGAGGGAAGAAAGAGCCGCAGAACGGGAAATCATGAAGGAAAGAAGGCGCCTGGAGCTTGAGAGTAGCAGAATGTCAGCTACCCCTGGAGTCAGTGTGGAGGGCGATAAAATGACCCCATCCTCCAAGCTAGGTAATTTTACTGGTGAATTTTTTTCAAACAAACTTATAGAGAGACAAAAAGAAGATGAAGAGAAGAAAAAATCGCCCGTGTTAATAGACAATGACAAACTGATGGAAGGATTTAATGAAGATGAGAAGATAAGTGAGGAACATATGTGCAATGTTACTGGCATAATGCAGGCTGAGGATGATAAACATGGTATATGCAGCATACGTGAAGAAAATGAGAAATTAAAATTGGAAAATAAACGTCTCAAGTCAGAGAAGGAAAAAATACAGGCAGAACTGAATAAATTGATTTTAGACAGGGAAAATGACCTACGTACTAAATCAAAGACCTGCACTACATCGGAAGACCTACCAATTAGGGTAGAAGCAATAGAGAGGATTGTAAATAAACTTGTTAAGAAAATAGAATCAGGCGATGTGATTACAGCTTCTCAAACAAAGATTAATGGAAGTTTGAAGAATAAAATTAACAGATTGGATAAAGTAGAATCGTCAGTTGGAGATAAAGACGCCAATTATATCAAAGTAGCCAAGAGAACCATACCCAGAAATAGAGATGGTAAATTAATTAATCAAGATAATAAAGCAAGCAGACACGTAATTAAAGAAATCCAACTTAAATCCTATGCTACAGGTACAATTATAAAACAATCAGTTCCATTTACCCCTGAATGTCATAGAGGAGAACTTAAATCAATGAATAACCAAACCTCAAGAATTATAATACTGAAAGAAAGAAAAAACCCTAACTATTATTGTCAAAGAGACAAAAATTACATTGTACCCAGTGAAAGTGAAAAGAAACAAAGAAGGTGTTATGATGTACAAATCAAGAAATCTAGACGTAATGGTGATCAAACCAGAGAAACAAATAGATGGTCGTATGGAAAAGAAAATAAAAGAGATGAAAACCGTGAATGGAAGGACCCACCTATTGGTCGATACAACCATTTTAACACAGTTAGATGTCTAACTTATTGCAGTAGATATCCCCATAAAAATCCCCATGTTAGACATGTAGTAAATTTTAATGAGCCAGAATTTATCCCTCATTACCACTGTTCATGTAGGACATGTTTGTTGAGATGTTGCAAGAATGACTGTAATATTTATAATCAGGGTAGAAGAGCAAGATATGGTTTCATTCCAACCACGGAGAGAAATATTAATGGGAATTGGAGAGATTTTAATATTTTTTCTTGACCAAATTATGTCCTGGCAGTAAGAAATTAGGTTACCATAATGTGTATGTTTACATGTATATTATGTTCATATGATGACATGTTTACATGTATATGTGTATATGA
Source organism: Bulinus truncatus (assembly GCA_021962125.1). NCBI lineage: Eukaryota > Metazoa > Mollusca > Gastropoda > Planorbidae > Bulinus > Bulinus truncatus. The sequence goes on along the minus strand of JAGDYQ010000053.1, from coordinate 307,673 downwards.
TGACATAATATGTTTAATAATATTTGATGATTATGTTGAAAAAAAAAAGAGAAGTCACTGAAAAAAAAATTATGAAGAATAACTATAGTGACATGAGAAAAAAAAAAAAGAAACTAAACTAAAGTCACATGAAAAAAAAATTGAATGGAATAACAAGTGACATAAGAAAAAAAAGTAAACAAGTCACATAGAAAAACAAGCAATTAAGCCTGTTCCATTCTGGACACAGGACGTGTTAGCGCATTTTCATGTTATGTATCAGTACGTATACTATCTTTCAGTAAATATTTGTAAATTTTGGAAATGTTTATAAATTCAAATGTGTAATGCATATATCTGTAAAAAAAATTTATAAAGACGTTTCTTTATATTTGAACAAAAATTATTTTCTCTTAAATCTAACTACAAGTGGTTTGTGGTTACTGAAATAGGACTCATAATTGAAAACATTCTAAATTATAGTCATTTAATCGTCCTAAAACTCCGTCAATTGTTGCATAGCTCTGATACTTTCAATTAAACTCAGAACACAAGCTTACTATTTCATTTGATGAGTTTCTTAATAAATCTTGGTGAAACTACTGCTGCAGTATTTCGCACCAAATGAACGGGCTATTGAACTTACAAGGTGTATATATAATATATAAGCCCCTTATGAGCCCTGAAGCCCGGCCCTCAGAGGTCCTATCGCGAAATGAACTTTTGATGTACACATGGCAGGCCAAGACCTACAAAATGATATATACATCATGGGTCTAAGACTTATAGTTGCTGAGATAAAGCGCTCCTTTATTAATATAGCTTATATAGTAAAAAACGGTACTAAGGCCCCTTTTACGGCCCTGAGAGGTCAGATCGCGAAATGGAAAAAGTCATTTCTTGACAGGCCAAGACCTACAAAATGATATATACATCATGGGTCTAGGACTTATGATTGTTGAGATCTAGGGTGATGACGGACAGACGGACAGACAGACAGACAAAACGGGAACAATAGAGCATTTTTTTTCGAAAATGCTCTAAAAAATATATATAATAAAATAATAAATATCAGTGACGAAAAAGAACAAAAATGATGAGAAATTTGAATTTAATTCAATATGTTTATGCATATATGATTGATGATATTTATTATATTGTTTGCATGTATTGATTTATGCTTCCAGGCAATATTGATTTGATTAATCATTGTATAATTTATGTTATTGTTATGATGATTTGGATATGTTCTATAATTGAACTTTGTTTCCTGTGGCTTCCTTTGGTCGGTATTAGTATTGGATTTTACATGATTACATCATGCTTAGGTAGAGGGGAGAAATGTGGAGAGTAGTGACAAACAAATCAGTTTTCATACTCGGCCGCGAAGCGTCAAAGTTAAAGAATATCTGTAAAGTGAAATAAGTAAAGTGAAATAAAGATCCGTAAACCCCGAATGGTTGTCGTGGCAGATGAAATGTTGTATTCATAACCTCGGCATATAAAGTGATCGTGTGGTTAACACTAGGCCCAGCCGCTATTTACTTCATCAGCTTAAGTTTACTCATGTAAAGTTGGGTAAACTTGAGGAACATTTAACCAACTTTCACCTGGACCCGGACGAATTCCCTAGACCCCCGGGACTCTCGTGTCGGGTATTTTGCGTTCCATGCCGCTTGGACACTCATTCCTTTTTCGAAAGACGTAAAATAAAAATTTGAGATTGAATTCTTTTTAATTTGAAATATTTAAAACCAATCTTAAATGTACCATTTCCCCTCAATATGGTTCACCATAAATTAACTATACTTACAAATTCTTCAGAAAAATGTTTAACTAATAAATAAATTGTCTGACACATTCCTTACAGCGATAAACTCCTATTTCAGTACAGCAGAACCAGGTTACAACAAACAAACAACCATCAAACCTCTAGTCTTTCTCAGGTGAGAGTTTAAACTAAAGATCGAATTACAACATAGCATAATCAATATATTGTTAATGCGCATTTTACTCAGCGTTGTCCTAATAGATCTGTAGCCAGGGAATGACCATGTAGCCCCTCTCCCTCCATCTCCCCAACCGCCCATGAGAACGGCCTTTATTCCACCAACTGTTGCCGCGCTAGCAAGTGATGAAGAGAACATCAATTTAACAAATGGGACTAAACCCGCATAAATCGATGCGAACAATTCTTGACGTTAGGGTAAAGTTGAAGAAGGGTTTAGAAACAGTCATGTGCAAACTACGTCCCACGGGCCTAATGCGGCCCGCCGAACAGTTAAATCCGGTTTGCGGTCCACAATTCGTTTTCGTATTTTTTTTTAAAAAAACATTCCTATTTTATTGTGAGCCCTGAATAAAAATCAAATAAAAAAAAAGATATATTTATTTTTGTTGATTTCAGTAGAAATGTATTAAAAAAAGAAAATCAAAGATTATTAAAAACATAGCTAGATTAGGGAAGGTTAATAAAATACATTCGAGTCAATAGATCAATAGCATCCCTCATCTGATATACCTGTATACTTGTGCTATTCGACAGGTTGCTCCAAAGTCAAATAGCATCCCTCATCTGATATACCTGTATACTTGTACTATTCGACAAGTTGCTCCAAAGTCAAATAGCATCCCTCATCTGTTATACCTGTATACTTCTGCTATTCGACAAGTTGCTCCAAAGTCAAATAGCATCCCTCATCTGATATACCTGTATACTTGTGCTATTCGACAAGTTGCTCCAAAGTCAAATAGCATCCCTCATCTGATATACCTGTATACTTGTGCTATTCGACAGGTTGCTCCAAAGTCCAATAGCATCCCTCATCTGATATACCTGTATACTTGTGCTATTCGACAAGTTGCTCCAAAGTCTTGTAATGAGTAATAAGTGACGATCACATAATAAATATTCTCCAATGAGCTCATCTTTAAACGGAATTAGAGCTGTTGCTGTAATACTATCCATAAAAAATGTCATTATATGAAATACAGATCCACTGTCTCTAACGCCCCCTCCACCCACCCAACGTGGTAGCCCCTAGCATGATCCGCTCCTACGTAAAACACGTCATCTGTAAACGAGGGTCGCTGTACGGTGGAGATGACGTCATCATAATGATATCCGGCCCTCCACACAGTCCAGCCTCCACCAAACGGATAAGAGTTCCAGAAAAACGCTGTGGCTGAGATCGGTTCTGGAACGTACCTGCGGTCAATTCCGTAAACCTTGGCCAGGTCATCCAGAAGTTTGTCCACCACCTCTCTACTGACTTTTTGGGACCCACTGGGCGAACCGTTCAGCGATGTACCCTCGGAGTTGAGTTTGCCTAAATAGTCAGCCCTGGTCTCATCAGCGTAACTGGCCAGCATGACGTAGTGCCCAGTGACATTTGAGCGGCCCCAGTCGTAAAACTGGCTGAAGGACAGGTCGGAGTAAGTCACACGTGCCGGGAAAGCTGACCCGTCCATCCACCAACGTGTGGAGAACGTGAGCATTGTCCGAAACACGTTGACCTCACGGACTGCGTTGATGGCTTCAGAAACTCTGGCCTCACTGTGAAATTAATAATAACATTATTAATAACGAACATTGTTTGACAATTTACTATAGTAGTGGTTCTTAAACTTTTACGATGTGCGACCCACTGGTATGAGTAGGGACCCATACTTTGAGATCCACTGTAGCAAACATTTGTTAAAAACATACAAAAGAATTAATTTTTATTTTATTTCAATACAATTAAGTAATTTAAAAATCATGGGAACACTGGCAATCATGACATGCAGCACTAAAAAATAATATGGAAACATGGACAATTATGAAATGTAGTACTAGCAACTAATATGGAAACATGGACAATTATGAAATGTAGTACTAGCAACTAATATGGAAACATGGACAATTATGAAATGTAGTACTAGCAACTAATATGGAAACATGGACAAACATGAAATGTAGTACTAGCAACTAATATGGAAACATTGACAATTATGAAATGTAGTACTAGCAACTAATATGGAAACATGGACAAACATGAAATCAACACTAGCAACAAATATGGGAAAACTGACAATCATGCAATCATTACATGCAATACTAACAAACAAATAATCACTATCGTAAATGAAACAAAAACAAACATTATTACCTGAGTGGAGGCCAGTTGATGTGTACTAATGCAAACTTTGGTAAGGCTAAAATAACTTTTTTAGCGTAGACAACAAGATGAGAGTCCTGTGTAAAGTATATAATGGAATCACTTATATGGTTGTCACAATAAAGGCTCGTCCAGTACTTACACCAACAACTTAGATGGAGGATAATGGTCTTAAAAAGGTTTGACAATTGTTGAGATGAGGGAGGGTGTGAATAGTCATCATTGCACCAACAAAACTTATTGAAGAGCCTCAGTGTGTTACATAATATTTGAGGGACTGGAGATGGTCTCCAATTATTGTGTTAAAACTCTTTATTTAGAGAAAAGGATGAATCGCTGATTTATTTGTTATATTAGTTAAATTAGATTTGAATGATTTCAATTAAATGGCGGATTTTGAAGTTTGTCATTTTACGTTATGTTAGAAGGAGAGGCGGGGAGGGGGGGATTTTTGCGTTGATAATTTTTTTCGCTTTATTAGATTATATTTTTAGGGAAGGGGGGTACAAAATTTGTCTTAATTTTACCGGGGGGGGGGAGGTATGTGGAGGGGGGATCACCGAAAGTTTGACACTTGTTGACTAGGGAGGAGGGAGGGGGAGTCTAAAAAGTTCTAAGATTTGTTGACGTCATTAATGGACGAACCCTAAAAGAATAATATTAAAATGTTTGTGTGAACAAAATTAACATTAGATTGGTCTAACTCAATCTCAATATATAATATAACTAAGGCTGTCAAATTATTTTAAAAAAAAAAGACTGTACTTGTGGATTTGTGACCTCATTCTCAGTTTTCGTTTCATTCAAGTCCAGCTTATACCAGACTTCGTTAAAGCGAGATATAGACACAAGTTGTCTGTTCATAGTCAGTCTATGTCTGCTGAAGATTAAATTACCTTTTGATAAATCCTTTTTTTTTATTAGAGTTAATCCGTCATAATTTCTTTTTCAATCTTTTCTTCTTTTGGATTTAGAAAGACGTAAAAAGATAATGGATAAACTGATCAGACATAAGTAGAATATTTGCTAAATTATTTATCTAACAAGTCTGCAGATAAAGAAGAGTTAACAATTTCAAGATTAAACTGGTATTCTTTTTTATTTTTAATGTGTAAACAAAATTATGAAGTTAATCAAATTAAGTTTACTCAGATGAGGTCAATATTTAAATTCTTGTAAAAATTTAATGGGTGATGAAATATGTGAATGAAGGTGCTTATAATACAGATGCTTAAAAGGTTTCCTTGACACGTATTCAATGGTTACTTTATAAAAGTTAAAAGATTTTTTAAAATTAAAAGTAGGTTTATTTAAATAAAAAAAAATGTCCCCGTTTAAATAAGCTAACAAAATTATTTAGATTAGTTTACAAATTACGTTTCAGTAATCTCGGCATATAAAGGAATTGTGTGTGAGCACAACGCCCACCCGCCTTTACTCTCCCAACATAAATCAGGTACCCATTTAAAGTTGTAGAAGGGAGGTCCATCACACAACGTTGTAATGATTGCACTGGTTGTCGAAAGGAGGTCAATCACACAGTGGGGATTATGATTGCACTGGTTGCCTTACCCTGGACCGGACTTCAGAAAAACTTGCAGAAGTTCTTTAGGTAGTGAGCTCATCCCTTCTTCCAAAGTCATTGCATGGTTGTCAAGACTGTCAACGGATTATCAAGTGAAAAACAGTTCTTCGTAACAAAAGATAGTGAGCTGATGTATTTGAACTCTTTTTTCATGTATTTTACACTCTTTATTTTGCTTAATCATTTAATACTAAATGACACACATATAATTTACCTTACGGGAAAAAATAAAAGATGTCAAAACAATGTAATGTCAAAATGTCATAAACATTTTTATCTACATTAGTCTCGGCTAATTTTAATTTCCTTAAATTAATATTTTATTTTGTTTTCCTGTCAGCATCCGGAATTCTTGTTTTTAAACTTTCTTTTAAGAATTAGATTATTTAATATCAAAACAGTTATTAAAGCATATAACCTGCCCACGTCTTGTATCTAAACAATAATTTTACTACTGATGCTTCAGCTACAAGAATCAATGAAATTATTTGTTAGTTTTCAAATGAGTTTAAAGTGCAGATCACGTGTGTGACTCAACACATAGACCTATTGTAAACAGCAAATGTTGAAATGACCAAAGACCCAAGCTTGCAGATGTAAACGTTGTATACTAGAACCCTTATTGGGGGGGGGGGCGAACTATGCGCTCGCTTAGGATGCTTGATGTCGTAGCAAGTAACTGTTCTTATCAGAATCTAACGCTTTAATCATGAATTATGACCCTAGTTACATTACAAATTACTTCGCTTTCATGTTATTATTTTTAAAGTACTTCTAGGTACACATGTTTATATTTTTTTCCTCATAAAATTAATCATATTTAAATATCATGTCCCCGCATCGGGTACTTTTCGTCCACCTCCCCTCAAAATTCTGAGAGTTTTCCTGAGGGTTGAATTATTATGTTAAACTTTGTAATAATCTCCGCAGCGAATGAAATGATTCCCACCTGTATGGTCCCAGATTATTCTCCAAAAATGACAGAGACGTGTCTGCTGCCAGATCAGACTCAAATTGATCCAGTGCCAGCATAAAATTCTTGCCTTCCTCTGACCCCACCATGGCTACGGCCTCATCAACTCTGTTGTAGAACAAATATCAGCATATATA
>JAGDYQ010000053.1:277943-300339 GCA_021962125.1 Bulinus truncatus | reverse complement strand
TCAAATCTAGATGAAACTTTTAATACACTCCAATATCTCTACCAATCAGAATCAGAGATTTAGAGAAATATTGGTAATCGTATAAGAATATTTTAAAATTTTTGTATCAGCCCACCATTAGTACAACTATTGCAAGGTTTACAATGTAGACGAGATACTAATTTCATTCACCAGGGGACAGTTAGAAGATTATGGCTCATCAAATTTCTTTTAAATTCAACAAGTGCACTTACTGCAAGGCGAAAAGAATGAAGTCTGCCATGTCTTCCAAGTAAAATTCTGGAAGTGCAGAAAAATAATCAGGAATGTCTTTAGGGAGAGGAACAATCTGGCTGTAAATGAAATGTATTAAAATGACATAAGCTTAGCTTCTAATAAACCATCACAAAATTTAGCCAAAATATAAAAATTAAATTTTAGAGGATATCCGTCACAAGAATAAAATATTCATAACAGGTGTAACAACTTTGAGAACAAGTAAAAAAATAAAAAGAAAAGATGTAGACAGGGTGATGTCATAAAAATGGTCAAAGATATCATCAAATGATTGCTAAAAAATGGGAGAGTAAGAAAGCTGGTCATGTTAAGAATAAAGTCAAAAGTGCCACCTCCTATTTAGGATTTTGAAAATAACATGAGATTCAGGTCGTAAAAAAAAGGGGGGATGGGTCATAAATCAAAGGTAAAATATTTGAGAAAAAAAAAATCCCCCAGAAACAAGACAGTTGAGAATGAGAGAGAATCATATAAAGCTTTTTGACAATATAATATTATAAAAATAAAAAAAATTAAAATTTCTACTCACCATCTGTTGACGGGATCAGCTATCCTCATCAACAAATCAGCAGTACGAGTGTAAAAAGAGAGACACCGTAGAAGCATGTCTTTATCCAGGACGCCAGCATCAGCACACATCTTGCTCTTCTGCAGCCTCTGAAAATTAAATCAATGAAGTTAGTTACAGCTCTTCAATAGTTCTAATCTTAATTATACTTATTTTTCTAACACTTTATCCATCTATTGATACATAAGTGTTAAATTAAAAAAAAAATATTTAGGATTTTGCATGATACTGTATACAGTTAAAATAAGATTTATATCAATAGGGGACAAATCTCTATAAAAGGTGTGTTTTGTCTTTGCACATACAACAATGACATTTTCAAATTTGTGTTATTTTACATTTACTGTTTTGAAAGATGTGAAGCAGTGATTAATAATCAGTGAACAGTTTCTAATGTATCTAAGTAAATAAAAAAATAAATAAAAAAACCAGTGTTGGAATTACAAATTTTAGCAAAAAAATTAAATTAAATTGAAAAACACTATAATTCTAAACTGTTTAAAAATAGAGAAATAAAGTTGGGTGTGTGGATTTTTTTGCTTTATTAAATGAACAGTTTTGAATTGTTGCTCAAACACATGTGTAGATTTAAGTCACAAATTATCTATTGAATTGAAATGTGAAATTCTCAACTAACGGACTTAAGAGGCGGTTATAAAAAAAATATTAGACGATGCCGACCTGGTACTGAGATTTCCATTTCTTCAGCTGCTCTCTGCTGCGGTGAGCTGTGGGCAAGTTTTTCCACTGGGGCTCGGCAGCCTCCATTTCAGAAATCAGGCGATGAAGGTCCCGGATGGCCCGCAGGCGGCGCTGATACTTACGAGTTACTGGCAGTATGGACAGGTGATGGCAGTGCAGTGTAAGAAAAAAACATTCTGTGGAGAACTTGGCAGAGCTTTCAGCAGCTGAAATACCTAAACAACACACAAATATACAAAAAATGTACATGAATTACACTGTAAATATGTTCTTACATATTACAACTAATCTTATAAAATCTCAAATTCTCTAAGCTCTTTGGGCCATCCAGGAAGATGAAGTGCTTAACTCATCTATTCCTGTAACCATGGCATGTTGAAAGATCGTGTGACTAGCACAAAGCTTTACATCCCCAGCATTAAATGTAGGTGAATTTGAGGGACTTTCAACTTTTACATGGACCTGCTAAAATTCCCCTGGTTTTCTCAGAGGATCAAACCCAGGACCCTCAGGTTGGAAATCAGGTACCCTACATAGCTTGACTATCTATTCCCCCCCCCCTTCCATTTATCAAATGGTCTTAATTTTTCTATCAAGGAATAAAAGAAATTCTAGGCGTGATCTCACTGATCACATAAAGAATGATTATTAATCACAGGTTAGGATAGTAATAGTCAGAATCATCCTTCTATGCAGGCTTACATAAAAAAATTTATATTTAATCTTTTTTTCATACAAGTCTGGATATGCAAGCTTATCTCTTGCAGCTAGAAAATAGAAAAATTAATAAAAATGTCTTTAAGATTGGAATATTTTAATCCTAAATAATTAAGAAATGCTTTAAATAAAGTCTCATAGATGAGAATAATAAATCAATATTGAAAACACTACTAACCAAACTTATACATGTAATAAATAAAAAGTTATGCCAAAATTTTTTCTAGAAACAGATTTTTTATTAAAAAAAAAAAAAAATACAGGTCAGTAAGAAATCTGAAATACTAACAAAGTTGCTGTCCCCATTCTTCAACCTCCTTTTCTGTAAAACGCATTCGGGACTTGCCAGCTAGGTTGACTCTGGTTGTATTATGGAATGGGTAGTATATGTCAATCTGTAAACAACGAAAAATAAATAAATCCTTAGAATAAAAAAATATTTAATAAAATCCAATGTAGGCAGGACCACCAAAATTTTCTTTTTGAAATTTGATGCGTTCTATTAGCCTAGTTTATTCTTCATGCCGAAAGTAAGTAGCGTGCAAACTTTGATGGTGTTATTTTCATTTTTTGTATCAAATCGGTTATGCAATTTATCAGCAAAAAAAAAAAAATCCCCCATTCACGAAAGCTTACATTTTAAAATACGCAAGAAATATTTGAAATAGAATTTGAACTTTAAAATGATGAAGAAAATTTTTCATTTAAAGAATAGTGCTGGAAAAATCTTGTACCATTGTCCTAACCTATATAATGTATTCATTGTTCATTAAATTTTCAAAATTTAACACTGTGATTCCTGACACCAAATATGAGAGCTTAATTTTCAGCCTTCTAAAATTATGCTCCATGAATAAATCTTTTTTAAAAAAAGCACATCATATGAACAGCAAACATACAATTAAGAAAATAAATTACCATACAAGTTTTGAAGGGATCAACTATGCTAAAAAAAATATGTTCACCTTGTCAAGATCAATTTTCTCTGACAGCTTCTGGAGAACGGACATCAAATTCAACATGAAGCCATCGCCGCTGAGAAACCTCTCATCAAACTGCAAGCAAAAGAAATGCATAGGGCAAAGGTTACTATGTACAGTCATAGCTCCAAATCTGAATTTAATCTGAATGTGATTTCGATATATGAATCGACATGCAAGCTTTTTCCTAAATAAAACAAAATAGATGGATTAATTTGTTCCCTTAAAAAAAAACACCACATTTTAAATTGAATTTTGAAGTTAATGCATGTGAAACTAAGACTAAAATAGAATAACTGAATGGAGAAAAGTCTAAGTTGCTACTTTTTTCTTTGATGCAACCAAAACTTTATTTTGTATAAACTAGCAGAAAAATGTTATCTAATTTAAAATCACTATAATAAATTTTGAGAGTGTTTTTTCTGTCAAAAAAATTATTTAGTTTTGAGAAGGGAGATAACACAGAAAAAGGTAACAAATAAAAGGAAATAGTTTTTACTTACCTGAAAATGTGCATTTCCCCCAATAAATAAACAAAGTATCATGTTACATAACTTAAATCACAAATTCTCAATTATGTGCACTTGATGCATGTACTCAGAATGGCATTGCCCGAACAAAACAAAATTTTGAGATTTAAGAGTTTTAAGTAATTTTTGTGTCCTACATTTTTACAATATATATTTCCGTGATTGACCAATGTAGTGTTACTGGAGGGATATTCACACTTTTGTGAACAAGTTAGACCAAGACAGTGTTGAAGGAGAATTAGCCAAATATAAAAATATGATACTTTACCTGTATATGTGAGCGTTTCGCATTACGATCCAAAATTTTGGAAATTAATGTAAGGGTTGCCTCTCTGGTGGCGGCATTCAATAAAAGATTATGGAATATATGAAAACATTGACTCTGGAAAAAAAAATTGTACAGATTATAAAATTAGTATGTACATCTACTAGCAGATACTGATTCAATAATTTCCATTAGTTGCGACATACCCTCACTTCTTCCAGGCTGCCCATCAAGGATTTATAAATAGCCCACGCATTGTCTTGAGACATGTGATGGTTTGTGAAGTACTCGTCTACAACTTTAACCTATAGATCGAAGCCCAGAAGAAAAAGAAAATATGCAAAGCAAATCAGACTGATATTTTCTTAATAAAATCATGCACTTACGAATTTACCCAAAAGAATTTTTGATATTTTTCTGTCTAGATAAGAGGCCTATGTTTCGCCACTTCCTTGGATATTTTATAAAACCATTTTTAAAAAAAATGATCTACGAGACTATTTTACAAAAGATTAAATGGAAAATTTTTGAGAACATAGCTAAAGTATCCAGGGAAATGACACATGCAATTGGTCTATGCCTTTATTGAACTATAATGTAAATGAAAAAAAATTTCACAGTAGAAAGTTGTTGATTTTCATTTTAATGATTTAAGAATTTATATTAGGTCTAAAAAAAATGTTGCAATTATGCAAAGCTTTGTAGTTTGAAGTTCGTGTGGAAAAAAAAAATTCACTCAGTGAGATTTTGAGTTAAAAATAACAAACAAAAAAAAAACTTACGTTGTCTTCTGCAAAGACAGACAAGCCCAGCAATGGCCCTAACAGAGTTAACTTTTCAACCTCCATCCCTGATGCCTGGCTGACTGGTTCTGGAAGCCAATTAGTCTGCTCAACAAGCTGCAATTGACACATAAAGATATAAGTTAGAACCTGTACTGAAAAATATTAACTTTTTATAAATTTGGTTTTTAAAAGTTTTTTTTTTTAAAGTCTTTAAAGTCCTTGAAAGTTCTATAGCTGTACATAAAAAGAAATAATAATAATTTCTAAACAGATGTAACAGACTGCAAGCATTTTCATTTATACTCTCAATAAATAAAATGTAGAAATCAATTATACTCTGCTGTTGGATGTGTAAAAAAAAAACATAGTTTGTTTAAATTTTTCTGGATGTTTGTGAATTATAAACTTCAAATTCCAAAAAAAACTGTTAACAATCACGCATTTTACCAGTTTTTGTAAAATTAAACAATTCAACACGATTCAGGTCAACAAAAATTCAGAAGTAATTACCATAAATATAAAATGTGACTTGATAAAGATCTGCATGCATTGTTTTGCATTGTTATTTCCAGTCATGCGAAAGTAGTTAATGATTGAAAATAGTAAAGGTGGACACAGCTGCATTTTTCAAACGAAAAACTAATTTTTTATTCAAATCAGATGAAAAATGGGCAAAATGAGCACCAAATTTATGTCAGAAATTCATGTTTCAAATACACAAGTTGTTGCTCGATAACAGATCTCTGTTTTTGCAATGAGATTCATTGTTTGTTTAAACTAGATGAGCAACCAAATGAGACTATGATCATAAATGGGCACATCAAAAGATAAAAAAAAAATGGACATTCAATTCGGAACTTACATCCTTTTAGTAAAATTTTACCTGTTATGAGGCAGTACTAAACAAGGGTTAGCTTAATTTTTTTAGATTATGATTTTTTGACCCAAAGAAGCATCATTTGCAGTCAGCATACAAATATTTTTTAAAAATTTACCAATATGATGTGACTAATACCTAAAGTTGTAATTGGCTGTTTTCAATCCTTAACTGCTTTTGCTTGACTGAAAATAACAACTTAAGGTGACTGAATTGTACAACTAAAGCTTAATAATAACCACTCAGGCAACACAGTGGCAAGCATATCTTAATTTGGTCAAGTGCGGCTACTATTTATATTTTAAAATAATTATTTCAGAACATTGCTTCACTGAACAAAACAAATAAAAAAAAGTGTAATTTTTTTATTGGTATATAAAATGTGGAATAGTACCTTGAAATAAACTCCAAACTTGTGGGTGATTACCAAATTTAATGTTGGAAATCAATAATTTTTAGTCATGAATATAGACATCAATTTGGTGAAAATGCAATATTGCTTTTATTAAATATATTGTGGCTATTAGTGAAACAAAAAAAAACCCTGAATGCTACTGTCACTTATTTCATGTATGGTCTACTATTTCATTCTTCATATGGTTTTCCACACTTGATGTTTATAAATATTTTCTGTCACTGAATATGTTAATTTTACTTAAAGGCAGAACTAAACAAAGTTTGATATACCTAATATTTTACAATGACAATTCTATCCCCAAAAGGGATAAAATTTCAACAAGCATCTAATTTTCAAAACAATTTTTTTTTTTAACTTTATAATATGAAACACCCAACCCTTCATGATTAAAGTGTGAACATAATTACCAAGTTACAAATAGGTCTACTGTTAGATATCTTGATGCTGCAAAGTTCAGCCATGGCTGTAAGATAGTCACGATACTTATCATTATTCAAACCCAAGCTGGCTATAGATCTGATCAAATGCTGGACAACTGGATCAAACATCTTAAAAAAAAAAAATTAAAATTAAGATGGAAATATTAGTTTTTAATGCACTTTCAAAATAACTTGATGAAAAAGAAATAAAGAACTCTATTAAAAAGCATCACAAAATTTAAGAGAAAAAAAAACACTAGACCTTTTTAAAAAGAGATACATGGGATTACTCACAGCATGTAAGCTCTCTGTGTCTTGATGATATGTATGCACTAGCTCAGATAAGAAACCTCGAGCAAGGTTGTGTGACAGGAGAAACGGAATGAGGGGAGAATATCCTGCGTGGGTTCTTAAAAAAATAAAACAACTTCATATAATACGATCGTAAAAGAAAGTTTAAAAAAAAAAGAATACTGCTTGAAAAAAATGACGTGACAAAACTGAGTAAAGTTATACATGTACCGTATTTTTTGGACCATAAGATGCACATTTTTTCCTCCAGAAATGAGGGGAAAAAGTCCCAGCGTCTTATGGTCCAAATGTAGAAAAAAAGGTTAGGGTTAAAAATTCATAATTTTGTCTTTTGCTGACTTTATTTGCTAATAATGGTTCTAAATACTGCTCTTTATTTTACAGTATTGATTACATTTGTTTATGACTGTGCTGTTGGTCTTGATCACATTTGTTTATGACTGCGCTGTTGGTATTGATTACATTTGTTTATGACTGCGCTGTTGGTATTGATTACATTTGTTTATGACTGCGCTGTTGGTATTGATTACATTTGTTTATGACTGTGCTGTTGGTATTGATTACATTTGTTTATGACTGCACTGTTGGTATTGATTACATTTGTTTATGACTGCGCTGTTGGTATTGATTACATTTGTTTATGACTGCGCTGTTGGTATTGATTACATTTGTTTATGACTGCGCTGTTGGTATTGATTACATTTGCTTATGACTAAGCTATTGGTATTGATTACATTTGTTTATGACTGTGCTGTTGGTATTGATTACATTTGTTTATGACTGCGCTGTTGGTATTGATTACATTTGTTTATGACTGCGCTGTTGGTATTGATTACATTTGTTTATGACTGCGCTGTTGGTATTGATTACATTTGCTTATGACTGTGCTATTGGTATTGATTACATTTGTTTATGACTGTGCTGTTGGTATTGATTACATTTGTTTATGACTGTGCTGTTGGTATTGATTACATTTGTTTATGACTGTGCTATTGGTATTGATTACATTTGTTTATGACTGTGCTGTTGGTATTGATTACATTTGTTTATGACTGTGCTGTTGGTATTGATTACATTTGTTTATGACTGTGCTGTTGGTATTGATTACATTTGTTTATGACTGTGCTGTTGGTATTGAATACATTTGTTTATGACTGCGCTGTTGGTATTGATTACATTTGTTTATGACTGTGCTGTTGGTCTTTAATGCACATAAAATATTTCAAGACACTGTTTCAAAATCTTAAATAAAAATCTTTAAAAATATTTTTTTCTGCATTTCTCTTCTCTAAAAACTGGTGCGCCTTATGGTCCGATGCGTCTTATGGTCTGATGCGTCTTATGGTCGGAAAAATAGGGTATATATATTTAGGAATTTGGAAAAATAAAAACTAGAATTAATATGAAACCTTGTTTGAGTGAAAGCCCCTCGTAAAGTAAGTGCAGAATAACAGACACACTGGTGTCTTGCTATGGACAAAGCATCACTCATGGGAGGTATGCTTGTTCGCTGAAAACAATCAAATGAATTATAAAAAACTTTTAAGAGCACAAATTCATGTTTTATATTATTTGCAGACTGTAGATGTTTTTAAGCTAAAAAAAAACAAACATTTTCAGCACTCAGAGTTGATTCTTCATTATCTGATATTCATTAGATTGTTTACAATAAAAATAAATCAAATTTTTATCCTTGCAATTAATCATTAAAAATGCATATTTTTCTTTTAAAATTACCATGTTGATTTAAAGAAATGAAAATTTAATTTTTTAAAAGTCTAAAGTGACTTTGATCAGGATAAATTATGAACCTTAGGAGAATTCTTTTCTTCAAGTGCCACTCTGTCATAACAATCAATCAAATACTTTAATATGTTGAGCTCAGCAGAGGCATTAACAACAATTTTTGTACTGAACTCTCGAAAACTGTGGTATGTTGTTCCATGCCAGCAACTGATTGGTATAAAAAAAAAAGGGAGACAACATCAACATACGTTTTTAGTACAATATACATGTATTATCTTACAAATTATATCTTTTAAAAAAATTCATAATGTAATTCTCTTAATTAGAACTAAAACTTACATTATGCCAATCATCTGTTACTGCGGCTAAAAAGTAAAATTATTATTCTGTTACAAACTAAAAATAGTTTACCCTATTTCATTTGAGTGGAGAGTGCTGCTTTCACTGACAACAGAAGAACTGGAGAGAGATGGCTCTAGCAACTTTAAGACAGCTTCCATGACCATTTGATTTGTAAGATCACGAAGATCTGAAAGTTCTAAGTGAAACAGAATTTTTTAAGAATGAGATAAACAAAACATAAAGGAAACTATCATTTTAAAAAATTAATATAATACTCTCTCAAAAGGCCAATTAAATCTGAACCCATTCATACACAACAAAATATAAAAAAAAAAATATCTGCTATATTTTTCATACAAACTCAACCATGCTGGTTCAAACTAATGAAATATAGATTGTTACTAGCAGTGTACCCAGCATTGGTTAAGAAGTCAGAGTGCCGCACGAAACTTCAAAAATTTCTAATGCTCATGCCCAACACAATTGGAGGGAAGGGGTACAAAAGGGCAAAGAAAAGTTGTTAATTCATGCCACCCAATGTGTAGAAACAGTCTACATATCACTTGTCACAATTTATAGAGCTTATTTGATATGAATTGATTCAGCCACAAATAATTTGTTTTTTCAAATGTTTCATTAAGATGCATTGAAGTAAAAAATAACTCCTCTGTCCATACAAATAAATCATTTTTCTAACAATATAAGCCTGTTTGCTCATATAGAGTTATCGATTATTTATTTATAGACAAATTTACTAATAGGTTATTTATTTATTTTTTTTATAAATTTTTTTTTAGCTTACACTTTTTAGTTCAAAAAATGTAACTACATTTTTTTTTAGCTTACACTTTTTAGTTAAAAAAATGTAACTGTTTGTTGCGCACTTTAGATTAACTTTGCTAGTCTATACAATACTAAAAATATCACAGTTCACCAGTTTTAACACTTCTGTATATTTATTACGACATGATGTTCTCCATCGTATTTTTATTTTCCCCCATTATAACCTTAAGTTTTATCAGTAAAAAAAAATCAAAATGATGATATATAAAAATATAATTATGAGACTTCGTGTGTGTCTGTTTCTCTTCCTCTGAACACATTGTGTAGCTAGTAATCTCAAGTCCAATGTAACACGTATATTACAATCTAACTGTCCAAATCTACCAACCACCTATCTAAATATTTCCTTTCCCTAAATACACTTTTACCGCCTACTTACTCACCTATCCAACCATTAGTATAAAACACTGCATCCAAATACTAACTATCTTTAGAACATATTAAGTCTGTCAGTCACTTCATAAAATAGTTAAAAAAATTATATCCTTCGCAGTACACCAAAAAAAAAAATTCTAAATGCAAAATAAATACATAATTACCAAAGTGAAAATAAGTGTGCATTATAATTCTGTACAATTTGGGACAGGCAAAAATTAAAGTTAATCAATCTAGAGATGATAATATCATCCATGTATAATAATTTTACTGTCATGTTATTTGATCTAAAAGTATGTGTCATTTTGCTTTTGTAATTCTGCATCATTTTAATTGAAATATCTGAAATAAATTGTCTCAATAAATGTTCAGGAATTTTTCTAAGAACTGAAAATTAATAATGCATGTAATACTATAATATAACCATTTTTATGAGTTTAGTGTGAGACAATGTGACTCCGGAAATGGCAAGCTATATTTTTCAGATGTACAATACAACATATCCAAAGACCTTTTGCGAACACAATCAATAACACTTTAATAAACTCCATTACGTAATAAAACAACTTCTTTAATTCCTAAACATAGGCCTTTAATTATCAATAGTTCATTGAATGGCTAATGTTCCTCATAGGGTGAAATTAGTAGTTTGTTAAGTTCTTAAAAATTCAAAAGCTAAAACTAATAATCATTATAAAAAAAAATACTCAGACTGACTTGTTGTTGAAGCTGCTGCGATTTCAGCTATTTCCCTGAGATATAAAACACCTTCAGTTCTACTAGACTCCTCAGACCACGAAAGAGCAAATACACGACACAGGGACCTTTTTACCTGATCTTCTGTGGCTTCTGAGCCAATACTTATGTTCTAATAGATAAGAAAGAAAAAGGAATATTTAAAAAATAAATTATATTTCAATTGATCTAAAACAATTGATCTAATAATGATTTAATGTATATAAAATTAAAAAAAAACAAACAAGAAATCACAGTCCTGATATTTTTTTTGTTGATGTAGCACTAACTAGTTAAAATTTGAAAAAAAACCTATAAAAATAAGAGAGTGTAGGATTTATGTAATAACAGGTGTAGCCAAATCTATGAAAGAATATGTCTCACTCTTTTTCTTTTTGGCTCTGGATGTTCCTCAACTTCCATGGTTTCTATGCCTGAGTCAACATCAATTTGTGACTGTCTGTAATGGAAAATCCAATGTTTAGATTATCATATCATATAAGTTGAAGTATAAGAAATAAAGAAAGATTGAATGGATATGGGAAATTTTACAAAAATGTTAAACGTAAATACTCATAGAAAAAAGTTCATACCCTTTGTCCATTTGTGATTCCATTGTCATGTCTTGAGAAAAGTCTACATCAATACCTAAAATTTGTTAAATGTTCAGCATTATCCTAATTGACATTTTTTTTAAACAACTGTAAATTTATAGGTGCCAATGAAACCAAATAAAAATTAGTTTTTTTAATGAAATTATTGAACTAGACTGCTAAAAAGTTAAATGTAAGCTGCATTTTTTTTTTACATCAATTATTTATACAATTAATGAACAGATATCAAAAACAAAAACATTATTTCTTTGTCTTCTTCCTTGAGGATTTTAAGCTGTTATGGATATTATTCAACTTCCTTTAAGAACATGGACAAATTAAGAAATAAAAAAGTGTATCTTTTCTAATGAGTATATGTAGTAATTGCTTTTCTTCTATATTTACTGAAAGAAATTATGTTTTCTTTCCATAAATTTTCATCTAATTATTACTTTAATGAAAAAACTGTTTAAAACAAGTATGACAAAAGATTGAAGGGCTTGGTACAAATAGGTGATAATAATAGAGAAAAACATGTTTTTCTATCACATCATGTTTTATTTTAGTAGTAAATACCATAGTTTACAGACTATAAAATGCACCTGACCATAAGATACCCCAGTTTTTACTGTAGGAAAACAGGAAAAAAAAAATAATTATACAGCTGTGCTGGACAACATTCAGACTATAAGATGCACATCATTTTCCCTCCAACTTTTGGGAAAGAATGAGTCTTATAATACGAAAAATATAGCAAACCTTTTAAACCATGGCTAAAAATAGGACTATGCATTAGGACCTATTATCCACAAACTCAACATTTAAACTCAGTTATTACAACAAAGCCCTCCAATTATTCTTCATGATGCCATGATCATGAAAAATGATCTCAAAATTATTTTTTTATGTTGAAATAAGCCTAATTTCAAATTGGCAAGGCAATATAATAATTAAAAAATTAAGACAAATACTTTATGCAACAACTGTTCAGTAAACTGCACTTACTGGCTCCATTGGGTGAAGGCAGACTTTGATTCTTTTGCTGAGCTTCTGAACAAGGAATGCCAGTGGGTGATCTTGATGGTGAGGCAACATCACCACTAAATAAAGAAGCAGGGTCTGCTGGAACTGGAAGATTTGACTGATCACTGCCAATATTTGTGCCCTGAAGCCGTGCCAAACGCCTTCGGCGAATCTAAGAAATAAAAAGCAAAACAGGAAGAAATGAAAACATAGCAGCTTGGTTTTACAGTATCCTATTCTTTAAAATGTACTGAAACTAAGAGCAACAATTTAATATAAGCAAACAAGTGAAACTATTAATATGAGCATGGTGATTTTGATGTATTATTTTCATCTTTTCAACAGAAATGGGTCATTTCAATGCTTAAAATCATATAAAGAAAAAGTTCAAAGTAATAGTATCAATCTCTTTTAAGCAATTTAAGTACATTGTCTGAATACAGTTCAAAGTAATTAATTAACTTTTAAGTTATTTATGCTTGTGATTTCCATCATGACAAAGAACTAATAAAATAAATTTAAAAAATCATAAACTAATAGATACATAGTATTAATTTTGAAATTTAAACTTAAAGATTTATGATTAAAAGACAATATTATGTTAAATTGTGATGGTCTTTATCTCTCCTATTAACAAGATTATATCGATTATCTTATGTGCAGGCATGCAGAGGGGGGGGGTCATTGCCAGGGGGCCTGCATCTGTAAGGGGGCCCGGCTGCCCCGACCATGTCAATTTTTTCACGACTCATTGTTTATTAAGGGGCCCGCAATGATGTTCTGCCCTGGGGCCCTTGTTGGCTCTCGGCGCCCCTGCTTATGTGTACTGAGTCGTATAAGTTCTTAGCGAGGGAAGGCTAAGACTTGGCCCTAGGGCTTGTTTGATCGATCAATTAGGCCTATTCAATGTTTTATTTTTCATTCAATGTCATTTTAACAATTAACATTTATTATTTCTTCGATATTACTTAAAACAAAGACATTACAAATTGGGGGAAAAAAATCAAAGTTAATATTCAATTAACACGAACTTTTTAAGTCTTTATTACGGTTCATTTTTCATCTTTGTTTACCGAGTCATATCGTCATTAAACATTACTTAAAAATTAAGTTTTATAAGACAAAGAAGTTTCTAACCTCATCTTGAGTCAATTCACTCATTCTATATTGTAAAACAACGATCAGTCTTTATTATTGATTATATGACGCAGCTATCATCTGTTCTAATTTCGTTAGTATTTGTCTTGAGTAGATATTATTGTTTTTTTTTTTATTGTGTAGAATCAAATAGTATGCCACATCCTGCTAACAAACCGTTCGTCGGGGGCCAGCAAATGT
This sequence comes from Bulinus truncatus, assembly GCA_021962125.1. NCBI lineage: Eukaryota > Metazoa > Mollusca > Gastropoda > Planorbidae > Bulinus > Bulinus truncatus. The sequence goes on along the minus strand of JAGDYQ010000053.1, from coordinate 286,495 downwards.
ATGATTAAATCATAGCAAATAGCGTTATTTTCTTTCTTCGCTTTGTATTTCTTATTAAAATAATAGTAATTTAAGATAGAAATGAGAAACATTTGTGAAGGGTCTAATTTTGGTAATGTATTGAATAAATAAATACCTTTGCCATACTGGATGTCGCCATATAATGACACGCATACAAGTTGAAGATAATGCCATACGAATGTTTTATTTTTATGTCATCTAATCTATGCGTGATAATTAGTGGTGTATTGCTTATAATAAGATTTGACACGAATTAGCACCTGTGCCAGTATGGGTCCACTGTGTCACATATGGGTGCAGCTCGTAGCGTGAAAATTCTACAGCAGGGGCCAGGCATTTTACAGCAGGGTCCAGGAAATAAATGTTACTAAGTAGAGCAAACAAGCAGAGGGGCCAGACAAAACGCAGGGGGGGGGGAGGCGGCCCCAAGACCCCCTCCGCACGCTACGGGCTTGTATGGGCGCCCCTTTGCCACAAGACCCCTCAGCCGCCGTCTTAAGCCGCCGTAAGACGGCACGAAGCCTGTAAGCTGTAAGCCGCCACAAACAATGTTAAGCCAAGCTACCAAAAACTTTTCCAAGCCGTGGGAGATTCGGAATTACTAATTCATGTCATTTTAAAGCGATTACGAAAATCGCATCCACAAATTATATAAAACATTTTTTTATATTAATTTTTTTCTTTTTTTTTACGCCGCCATTGCCAGTATGGTAGGGTGAAGTGTGCCTACCACACCAGCACTGTTGGCGGCGCTGATGCACATCTGCCATCCCGACAGAGCGGCGGTGTGAGAGTGCCCGCTATCATCTGCCGGGATGGCAGAAAGATGGGTTTTATTCCTTGCCCAAAACCGGCCAGACCAGCAGGGTGTGTGTACTGCTGATAGTCCAGAATGGCAAGGCGAGGGGTTTTTCCTGCCACTCGGACAGATGGGAGGGTGTAGTGTGCCTGTACCCTTAACCTGAAATGGCAGGCTGCTCAGGTGTGCTTGAGTGGGACAGAGTGGAAGGGTGTTATGTGCCGACCACATCCGTCACCACCGAAACTCTCCGAAACAAAATCCTAAACGTAAAATAGGGCTCATCAAGGTAAATTAATTTTGCAAGTGACCTAATATAATAACACTTGAAATCTAACTCATTTTTGTATTTTTACATTTTTTTTTTAAATTGGTTCTTAATTTAATTAAATTTTGATTTTTTTAAGATTATTTTTAACATAAATCTTTATATTAACTTATTATATACAATAAATTATAAAATATTATTTATTTATTTCAACATTGTTGTTTGTATGACTAGTAAAAGTATAATACATAAATATTTTGACAGTTATCTCCCTTATAAAAAATATCGGTGATACCCAGTGTGATCGTTGGGATCCGGCTTTCATCAGGGGTGCTAGGTATTTTCCTAAGCCACGGCTTAAGCCGGCAAGCCAGTCATAACAATTCTAAGCCATCCATCATCAGTTCTACGACGCGGCTGAGGGGTCTATTTGCCACTACCCGTTCTGTTAAGAGAACAAAAATTACATTAGCCTAACTACCAATTTTATTGGCGTAAGTTTTGTAATTTCTTCATATTATGATGTGTCTTATTAAGCATATTTTACAAACAATCTCTTTGAAAATAAAGTATGTACAATTTTCTTTCAGTTACACAATCTAAAATCATAATCATGATAATTTAAAAGGGAAAAAAAAATCTGCTTCTGGGGGGGGGGGGTCATTCTGACTGACATCCTCAAAATTAGGTCGCTTATTCCAATTGTAGTTTTGGTGAGGGGGTGGTATATATGATTTAGTAATTAATCGATGTAAAAGGAATAGGATTTAAGTGTTATTACTATAAATGCAACATCTTTTTTTATTTAACTTATAAACAATTGAATTTCGCACAAAGCAATGTACTTTTAGTTTAACCCCCCCCCCCTTTTCCCACAGTTAGAACTAAGGAAGGGCACACAGAGCGCCCACCGGGGGCCCTGATTTTTAAAATGGTTTCCAAAAGCCCAATTTTTAACCCTTTTCCGTTTCTCTTTTATTTTAGGGAGCCCAAAATTTCCTCCCCTCCCCCCCCGGACCCCAAAGTGACCTATGTCCATCGCTTCCCTGTAACCATTAGCCCTAGTAGAGCCATAGTCAGAGTCATTTTAGGCAAACGACCAAGCTCCACCTCAACCTCTGCCAAAAGGGGCCACTTTTCTGCACAAATTATGTACAATGTGATGCAATCCGACTTCCGGAAGATAAATCCGTGTATCTTTGAATGCCTCTGTCAAATATTGTTCTTTAACTATCTCTCTGAACTATTTACTTAGTATTTCTACATTTTAAATTTTCGCCACTTGTAACCATTTCTCTCAGTATTAGGCTGTTGGGACTAAAGCCGTCAACAAATGAATCAACCCAACTCCCAATCGCATGCAATTAAAAACACGAACGATAACTAATAAATATCCATCTGTCGCGAAACTTGCACAGTTACGCCCCTTAAAATAATTTCCCTTCTGAGCTCTGCTCCCAAGTCGTATTTTTTTTCCCCCCATCGATCACGGCTTGCAGTGCACCAAGTGAGACCAGTCAATAAATTTACTTTTGAAAGCCAACAGAAGCGTCAAAATGTATTTGATTGGTTTAGAAAAACGATGCATCATCGAGTCGTCTCCCTCACCTCTCTCTCTCCCCCCCCCCCCAATCCGTGTGAAGTTTTGTAAGAATGCAATGTTAATCTCTTAGGTCCTATAAACCACTAATGGGACAGTTTTTGTAGCGCCTTTATTTCACCTCCCCCCCCCCCACCATAACAAATATTGCAATGGCCATGGGGGCACAACTGGAAACATGGAGATAGATGGATGGCTGGAAAGATAACGGATGGATGGGTAGATGGACGGACGGATGGGTACAAAGATAGCTAGATAGATAGATAAATAGATAGAATGTTAGATAGATAGATAGATAAATAGATAGACTGTTAGATAGATAGATAGATATATAGATAGATAGATAGATCTCTGTTTTCACTGGAGATCGAACCCGAGCGCTTCACTGCCTGACCACCAGTCCCCCCCCCCCCCTTTCCATTTTGCAATCTTTTCATTTGAACAACAACAATTATTCCCAGAACTTTTTCAGAAGTCCATAAATTAGGTCATCACTTCCTGGATACCGTTGCAGCCGTCAACAAGTGTAAGGAAAGAGGGAATAAAGTGACGGTGAACGAATGGGGTGTGGTGTTGGTGGGGGGGGGGGCCAGGGAGGGGGGAGAGATCGGAAATAACGTAGGGTGGGGGGGAATCTCAAGAGTGGTAAATTGTGGATACAGAAAGCAATGTCAGTTATCGGCCCGAGAAACGCTCGTTTTAGTAGCACTAGAATTTTGTGTCTTGTCAAAGTGTCGGGAGGAGACGCTAGAGGCGTGTGATAACAATCCGTTTGAAGTTGCGCTGTGATGGATGTTATCAAAGCAGACAGATAAAAATAGGTTATTCGATTGGACTTTTTGTTTTTCTTAACCCTTAATCTTTAACGCGCATGCGCGTGTCCCCCTATATATATATATATATATATATATATATATATATACTACACATACACACACACAACATGGGTATATTATCTCGTTTCAAGGACATCTGAAAAAACATTTCTTTTATACGTTCAGTTGCATATAACTTTGGTGGCCAAATGTGGATCTTCCATGAGTTTAGCAGGGTTCCAAATGAATCAATTGTTATTTTTAGAGCATTTTCTAAAAAAAATGCTCTATTGTCCCCGTTTTGTCTGTCCGTCTGTCTGTCATCACCCTAGATCTCAACAACCATAAGTTCTAGACCCATGATGTATATATCATTTTGTAGGTCTTGGCCTGCCAAGAAATGACTTTTTTCCATTTCGCGATCTGACCTCTGAGGGCCGTAAAAAGGGGATTAGTACCGTTTTTTACTATATAAGCTATATTAATAAAGGAGCGCCCATTCTCAGCAACTATAAGTCCTAGACCCATGATGTATATATCATTTTGTAGGTCTTGGCCTGCCATGTGTACATCAAAAGTTCATTTCGCGACAGGACCTCTGAGGGGCGGGCTTCAGGGCTCCTAAGGGGCTTATATATTATATATACACCTTGTACGTTCAATAACCCATTCATTTGGTGCGAAATACTGCAGCACGTAGTTTCACCAAGATTTATTAAGAAACTCATCAAATGAAATAGTAAGCTTGTGTTCTGAGTTTAATTGAAAAGTATCAGAGCTATGCGACAATTGACGGAGTTTTCGGACGATTAAATGACTATAATTTCGAATGTTTTCAATTATGAGTCCTATTTCAGTAACCACAAACCGCTTGTAGTTAGATTTAAAAGAAAATAATTTTGTTTTCAAATATAAGAAAACGTCTTTTTAATATCTTTTTTCAGATATATGCATTACACAATTGAATTTAAAAACATTTACACAATTTACAAATATTTACTGAAAGATAGCATACGTACTGATACATAATACGAAAATGCTCTAACACGTCCTGTGTCCAGAATGGAACAGGCTTAATTGCTTGTTTTATTACCATTCTTTCTTTCTATTTTTCACCAAATTTTGTTAAATAAACTATTGTATGGCTTTTTATAGTATTATTACATAAAAAGAAAAAACAAATTAACAAGCAATACTTCATGTAAGCATGACCTTATGTGTGACCTTATGTGTGACCTTATGTGTGACCACCTTTTACATCAAATAACTGCGAAATACAGGTAATTTAGAAAACATTTTATTTATATATGTAATATCATCCCTGTTCACATTTGGAGACATCAAAACTTCTATTATACAGGGTCAGGGGCGGGTCTAGACAACTTTGACCGGGGGGGGGGGGTCCAAAACTGTTTTCATTGTTGAAAATTGGTCTTAGAACAAAAATATTTCGATAATTTAATGATGTCTTACCTAAACTTGCGGTAACGGGGGGGGGGGGGGAGCATGGCCCCCCCTGCCCCCTCCCCCTAAATCCGCCCCTGCACAGGGTCAAAGTGCAGGGGATTTACGAAAGGTGTTCACGTTAAATAGGTTCTATTTCATGCATCCATACTTTCATCTATCTATCTATCTATCTATCTATCTATCTATCTATCTATCTATCTATCTATCTATCTATCTATCTATCTATCTATCTATCTATCTATCTATCTATCTATCTATCTATCTATCTATCTATCTATCTATCTATCTATCTATCTATCTATCTATCTATCTATCTATCTATCTATCTATCTATCTATCTATCTATCTATCTAATCTATATAATCTATCTAATCTATCTATCTATCTATCTATCTATCTATCTATCTATCTATCTATCTATCTATCTATCTATCTATCTATCTATCTATCTATCTATCTATCTATCTATCTATCTATCTATCAATGTGTCTATCTGTTGGTATGCCCGCCTGCATGTCTGTCTGTTTGACTGCCTGTCTATCGTTTACTACCCATCATCCATCATTCAGGGAATAAATCCACCAAATACAAGCATCCCCTAACAATAGGCATTTCTGTTTTCGGCTACTTAGCTGATGAGCTATATCGCCTTTCATCCTCTATGTTAAAAAAAAAAATCTTCTATATTGTCTATCTGCACGTACTGCGTACCTGCCAACTTCTGTGTCTGTCTTTACAAGAACTCATCTTTTATCATCTAGGCTTTTCCATTCCTAATTGTTTTTCTGACACCGTTTTTAACGTGAAACTTGAAGCTAGGAATACTTTCGTTCACCTTAGTTATGGTAAAAGTCGGGACTTTTTGTTGACATTTCTTATCACTGTCTTTTGGCCCCATTTTTCAAAATTCCTTTTTTTTTTTATTTAAAGACATCGATACCCGGGAGATTTGTTTTGTTGTTTTCGCTTAAATTTTGTTAAGCCAACTTTTTTTTTTCTCTTCAATTTCATTTGTCGGATATGTTTGCAGTACAAAATAAACAATCATCTCGCTTTTTTCGAAACGAGTTTGTCTGGCGTTTCGAAATGTGCGATAAAGCGTTAAGATAATTCGTCGTCTAGTTTTATCGACAAGATGAGCGATTGCAGTTGAGGAGGTCTCCAATGATTGTAGTTTAGGGTGTCTCCAATGACTGTAGTGGAGGAGGTCTCCAATGATTGTAATTTAGGAGGTCTCCAACGATTGTAGTTTAGGAGGTCTCCAATGATTTTAGTGGAAGTTGCTTATGGGAATATGTAGGAACTTATGGGAATATTAGGAGCTTATGGGAACACGTGGGAGCTTATGAGAATATGTAGGGGTTTACGGTAATATGTAGGAGCTTATGTGAATATTAGGAGCTTATAATAATAAAGAGGAGCTTATGGGAATATTACGTTCTTATGGGAATATTAGGAGATTATGGCAATATGTGGGAGCCTATGGGAATATAAGGAGCTTATGGGAATATGTGAGAGCTTATGGGAATATTTGGAAGCTTATGGGAATATGTAGGAGCTTATGGGAATATAAGTTGCTTATGGGAATATTAGGAGCTTATGGGAATATGAGAGAGCTTATGGGAATATTTGGGAGCTTATGGAAATATGTAGGAGCTTATGGGAATATAAGTTGCTTATGGGAATATGTAGGAGCTTATGGGAATATTAGGAGTTTATGGGAATATGTGGGAGCTTATGAGAATATGTAGGAGCTTACGGTAATATGTAGGAGCTTATGGGAACATTAGGAGCTTATGTGAATATGTGGGAGCTTATGGAAATATCTAGGAGCTTATGGGAATATAAGTTGCTTATGGGAATATGTAGGAGCTTATGGGAATATTAGGAGTTTATGGGAATATGTGGGAGCTTATGGGAATATGTAGTAGCTTATGGGAATATGCGGGAGCTTATGGGAATATTAGGAGCTTATAAGAATATAGAGGAGCTTATTGGAATATGTAGGAGCTTATGGGAATATGTGGGAGCTTATGGGAATATGTAGGAAATTATGGAAATATGTGCCAAATGATTCTACTCCTGTTTAGTATTTGGCGAATGGGACTATAGGCTTTGTGTAAATTCTACTCCTGTTTTTTAATTTTTGAAACGGACTTAAAGCTTCGTTTCAATTTTCTGTTATTCAATGATCAATTGCCATGCATAAGTAGATTCAACTCTATGAAAATTATCGAAAAAGAGAGAAAAGGAAAGAGAGAGAGAGAGAGAGCGAGAGAGAGAGAAGGAGAGAGAGAGAGAGAGAGAGAGAGAGAGAGAGAGAGAATGGGAATATATGGGAACTTATGGGAATATGCGGGAGTTTATGGGAATATAAAAATGCTTTCTTATTAAAAATCAATCTGATGTTAACTTTTGTTTAAAAGGTTGAGAACAATATATTTTAAATACAAGTTTGCTGAAACACCGCCCCTTTACCCTTATATACAAACAATAATAAGCTTGTCCCCATGTGGAAAAGTACATTGGGGAAATATCAGTTTCATATAATCAAATTAAACATTTTTATCTTTAATTAAAGAAAATGTATAGGATAACGTCTTGCAGTACTTTACCCAAGACAGTAACATTGAAAAGATAAAATGAAAATAATAATAACTGAATATAATAACAAGACTATTAAATTTCTATGAGTACACGAGTCAAGACAAAAATTCACCCAGAGACAAATGAACTAGGACTCTAGGTTATCAACTTGTGGTATGCGTACCCCAAGAGATACTGGAAAAAGTCATGCTGCGTCACGCAGCGACATTTCAATTTTCGTTTAAAACAACCAAGAGTTTGCATATTATTTTTTTTTTTAAAAAGGCTTTTTTAAATAAATGTTTACATTTTTTAGTTATATAGGAATTAAATTTTCTATTGTTTTTGCACACGTTAATTTAATTTAATGAATTTGGCAAGTCTATATGGCGCTGCAAAAAGTGTCACTATCTCGTGTTCTACTGCATCGGTGTCCAGTATCGCCAGTTGATTTGATAATCCCGAGGTGAATTTTGTCCTATTATAAACATTACTGAATATGTGTTAGCTTCGTAAATCGACTAGATTTTTATTCATAAAAACTATTGTAACCGCGTATTGTCATGTAAAATCTACGCGGGGTACCAAATTAGAATCTTCGAACTAAAATGGAAAAAATCCAAAATAGAGTTATAGATTTGATGTCTGACATAAAGTGAAACTAATAATCAAGTAAAAAATAATAATAACAATAACATTAAGCTTATATAATACAATATTGTATACAGTGATATTTACGTTAACGAGAATAAGAATAAGAACGAAAATTATTGAAATTCGTTAACGATAACGAAAATAAGAACAAAAATTATTTTGAGAACGGTAATAGAATAGAAATAAAAATTAATTTTCATGAATAGAATAGTAATAATAACGAAAATTATTATTGAACGAATATCGCATGGAATATGTTCCGCCATTTGCGCCGAATTCCGTGTTTTCGTGTTGACGCATTCGTGCAGTCATTTCCGTCAAAATCCGTAATTTGTATTGTAG
>JAGDYQ010000053.1:234617-277443 GCA_021962125.1 Bulinus truncatus | reverse complement strand
TTACTTGTATAGTGAGTGACCAGACTTACTTGTATAGTGACCAGAGCAGAATGTTCGCTGTGGCTGCCATGGGGAGGCCAAATTTGACATGGTCACCGGCATCGTACCATCCACCCACCACACAGTCATTTAGTGCTGAGTCGCCCCTCCACGGGACGGGGTTGTTGGCTGGCAGTGGACCTGACCTGTTGATAGATGGGTTAAGGGTTAAAATTATGATGGCTTCTAATCTATCTATCTATCTATCTATCTATCTATCTATCTATCTATCTATCTATCTATCTATCTATCTATCTATCTATCTATCTATCTATCTATCTATCTATCTATCTATCTATCTATCTATCTATCTATCTATCTATCTATCTATCTATCTATCTAATCTTTCTTACTACTCCCTTTACTCCTCGAACTGTCTTCGTATCCCCCCTCCCCCTCCACAGTGTCATGTGATCATTGAACCATCACTAACACGCTCTACTGGTCGAACCGGTCACCAAAACATACTTGACCTTATCAAACAACAGATCACACCCGCAGGCACAATAACATGCAACCAAAGGGGGGATAATTTTTGATAGGACAACAAGTTCAAACAGAAAATAAAATATATTGAATGCGCATCATTGATTTGATGGATTTTCCCGATCGCCGCCATTACTGTTATGTGTGAATTCAGACTTATAATGTCGTTGATGTACATAAATGAATCATTGTTTAACGAGCATCTCCTTATACTCCATTTTACAAGTCCTAAAGCCGAACCGAAATTTTTATTAGCAATGCATCATTTAGTTGTTGATATGGTATTTATTAAATGAGAATTCCATTTTTTTAAATGTGGTGGAAGTATGCAATCAATATGTAGATGTTACACAGTCAGAAAGTCAATAACAGTAAAGGCGACATTTTTTTTTTTGTCAATATTAAAGGAAGTTTTAAACAGCGATGCGCAGAAATTTTTTTGTGGTGCCGCCCTATTATTAGAATAATTTATGTAGTTCAAAGGTCTAATCCAAGGGAGACCATGCACGAGATCAATAACAGCTACATTCTAACCTTTTTTTTTTGTATATTGTGAAAACATCAAGCCACACCACCATTGTCAATTTTTTTTTTTAGATTAAGTGAACAGAAGTAATAAAATAATTTATACAATAACACACTGTGCGCTGCTTATGACTCTTTAGTTTGACTCCAATGGGTCAGCATTTATTTATTCTATTTACTACAAGCTGTACCATGAAAAACCTTTGCATAGAGTTATTTCCTCTTAGGCAGGATCGGTAGGCTAGGTTATTTTTGTTTTCGGGCAGATCCGATTTTTTCATGAATGTATTTTAAACTGGAGTACTGTTGTATTAATTCTTTACTTTCGATTCAACGCAGAACCCAAATCGCTTTTATTTATACTATTTACTTCTAATACTAAGTTTTGTTCGGATGACCAAGGCGCTCCTATTTAAATTTTTTTACATAATATGAAAACACGGGATGTGGTTGTCACTGACCTCATACATGATCACTCTTGGTCTTATACATATAAAAGTATGTAACGATTTACCTTTGGGCGTCATAAAAAAGAATAGATTTCCCCAGTGCAGCGGCGTAGTCTTTGGCAGAGTCTACTGACGCACAACAGATGACTATCGTTGTTAGGTAAAGTAACATTATTTCAGAAATGATCTGTGCAGCACTATATCTGAAATTTAAATAATACATGTTTATTGATATAGGGTTATGAATTTTTGAATATTTTAGGTTCTTTCATTAATGTATAAAACATTGCTTGAACAGCTGTGTTGAAAATTAAACCATGAAATACTTAATATATCATTCGCTATAGAAAGAAATTTCAAATTGTAATTTACCGAATGTTATGAAAGTAATACAACGTGTCTGAAAATAGGTAAAGGCGGTAAAGCGCTCAATCTTCGGTTGGAATTGTCAAGGTCATGGTTAAAGTTCCCTCTATATCTCCCGTTGTGCCTCTATAGCAGTGGTCCCTAACGCCCGGGCAACGGACCGGTACCGGTATGTGGGACGAATGTTACTGAGCCGCCCAAGAAACATTACATTATTTCCTATTATTTATTTATTTATTTCGTGATTGTGTGTTTTTCCATGGACAAGAAATAATCAACGCCACCCCCCACCCCCTACTTTCCAGTGGGCCGCGGTGAAATTATCACACGCTGACCGGTCCGTGGTGAGAAAAAGTTTGGGGACCACTGCTCTATCGTCGTTGCACTATCACCAGTGGTGAGTATGAAAGAAAGGGAAGGTTCTGTCCCATTAGAGGTGTACAGTGTTGTGTACAGTGTGAAGGATGTAGGTTAGGGGGTCTGTGATTGATGGTTATTGTGTGGAGTCGTTGTATTAGCGTGCGGGAGACTTTACATTTCATACCATGCTCTCATCTCAAATAAATAAACAAAGCCGTGCGGCTGATTCCATGTTTAATTTATAGACGAAGACTTTAAAGAAATATATTGGAATTTAGACAAAGGCATCTCTAAGCAATCCACAAGACTTCATAAAAAATATAATCACAGAACAAGGCACATCTTCCAAGCTCAAGAGCAAGTATCTAAGCACGTAACAAGTGACGTCTCACTACGTCACATAACTACATAAAAATTTATAATCTCTAGACAATTAAAAAGTGTGATTAAACACATATGCACAAATAAAATAATGTTATAATTAACTCCTTCACATACAGAATCTTGTTGGGCCTCTAATTTACCTCCTTCGTTAATATTTAAGCATTATTTAAGATCAACATCCCAACTGCCCCTTGAACACCACGCTACCAAATGACACTTGGGAAAAAATCGCTAATACACAACAGCGAATACTTCAAATATCCAATCAGTAATAGAAACAATGTATTCATAAAAACGAAATAATATAAGTTTAATCCATCAAATCTATAAAAAATAACGATGACAAAATAATAATAAAGTCCAGACAAATAGTATAGTCACCAACGGCCCAACTTTTACACCCGTGAACTAGCACCTGTCCATACGATAAACTCTTTACTGTAGGTCAACTCCCTTCTCCACGTTCACCTACATCCACCTTCCCTCCTAACCCGCCTGATCTCCTCAACCAAATACAGCCATGCTCCACTGGTCATACTGGTCTCTCCGGTCAATCTCCATTCACGACTTTGATCTTCCACCTTTTTCACGATCAAACCCACGCCATGCCATTCAAACACACGCTAACTGACCCCTACACAGTTCTCACACCCACATATAATATTCTGACAGCAGATATTCTGCAGCGCAACTCACGAACTAATACACAACAATAGGATCAAAGAGCTCATCCTCACATGTACTTCACAGATCAACCCCCCATCCTACCTCCCCCGCTCTTATATGGGCCCCGCGACTAGAACAGAAAATGTTCAGCTTGTTAAAAATGTTTTTAATCATGCAAAGCTCAGGGCCTCCTGGCAACGTTGGCTAAGGGTCCTCAAGCTGGCGAAATCCGGTTCTACATTAGTCTTAGTTATATCTATGGTCTTAATATTGTTATTTAATCACGAGCCTTCGATATCATAATATACAAGCTTCAATACAAAATGAAATAAATCCATTATTAGCACTATTGTATGTTCAACAACAACTTAGTAAGGAATTATATTCTTATCTAAACATGTATAGAAATGAAACGAGAAAATAAAAGATTTTTTTCTAAAACGCCGTTCAAGCAGACGATATAGATAAGACACCGTTCAAGCAGACGATACAGATAAAGATAGTTTTCTTTTCTTCTAACCAACAATAAAAAAATATTTCCTGTTTGTTTATGGAAAGTCAGTAATACTTTAATGTTTTATTTTTGTAGATTCTAACAGAAAAAAAAAGATTTTCGTAATTTTTCCAAATATCAGTTAAAGCACGAAGGAAAAATATTAAGTCTATTTAAATGTTTTATATATCTATGGTGATAATTAATTTTATGATACAAAAATATTGGACTGGAAAAAAAAATCATCAAAAATACCTGATGTGTTTATCGTCTAAAATTTCCCAGAGCAAAATTAATTTTACTAATTGCTTAAACTTTATAAGCAAGTTTGCAAGATATTTTATTGTTCTATGAATTCAGACACGTCACTTGACATCCAATTTATCAGAAGTTACCATTCTTTTTATTGGCGCCTAATTCTCTAAATAAAATACAAACCGAAGTCAAAAAACGAGACTCATGGTGAGATCAACAATCAGTTTTTGACTTTTTGTCTCACTGCAGACGTCAAAATAGACGGAAACTAGGTCGGCGGTTCTGACGTTACAATACCGAAGACCACAACATTGGCATAGGGGGTTGAATGCGTTCTAAATTATACTGCATTTTGATTATGACAAATTCATATCATAATGAGTTTTTGTGTTTAAAATAAGTTGTGAAGGACCTCCGTGGTAGAGCGCTTGAGCAGGACCGCAGCCAGGAATTCCGGGGCCACGTACAAACTACGACAGCTAGGGCCCCCTCTGACACACTTTCTCCCCGATTTTGAGGTAAACTAAATAAATAGAAGTACATTTCAAAAGCGATTGATTACAATAAAGTTTGGGGTCCTGGCAAGTGTTCTGTTCCCCCCCCCCCCAACTCGCCGCCCCTCCCCCCCAGACATAGAGTGACATAAGAGAGACAGTGTGGTAAAGCGTTCGATTGCTAACCCGTATGTCTCTGTGTTTATGACCCCGATGGTCTGCATATGCTTTCTAACGGAAACACAACTTTTGTCGTCACATAAGGGAGCTGCGTAGAAGAATTGACATAGATGGATTAACTAGCGGTCGGGGAACCGGGGTAAATTACCCCAAATGGGGTAAAATTTTTGGGGGTAAAAATGAAATTTTTGGGGGTAAAAATGAAACTTTTGTGAGTAAAAAGTATATATTTTTAATTTGCTCTGGGGTAATATCAACTTACACAAAAAATATTTTGGGGTAATGATTAAAAAAGTTACATAGAAGGGAAACATTGGAGTGAAGCATTTAAGATTTACACTAGAGCTGGGGTGGGGTGGGCAAGCTTTTTGAGTCGCGGGCCACATTGGTTTTGTACATTTGTGTGTTTCCCCCTCCCCCCCCCCCCCCGAAACAAGTGGCTGGCAGCGGGCCGTATTAAACAGTCTGATGGGTCGGATTTGGCTCGCGTGTCGTAGTATGCAAATGAACTCATTAGAGGATTACGTTGGATGATTGTAATGGGTTTAAAAAAATGATGTTTAGGGTAAACATAAACTCTTAAAATAAAAGTTTTGTTATACAATCGTCCTGTAATGTTGTGAGTTTAACAAGTAAGTTTATAACTCTATTGGAAGGTTATATATATATATATATATATATATATATATATATATATACACACACTATTCATCAAGACATCATATTAAAGCTATCTCTAATTTCAATAATAAATTTTGAATACAAACACTCGTTGATTAGTGAATGGCTCAACTTTAATGTTTAGAAGTGTTTATGAGCCGAATCTTTAGAATCGTTCAAGTCATTAAATAGGCCAAATTAAAACAAACAAAAACATCAACAGACAAAACAGAATAGGTTTGGCCTTCGCAGTGTGTTATTTTTGATAAGAAAAATGTTGGTTGTTCTAAAAAATGTTGGTTATTCTAATAAATGTTGGTTGTTCTAATAAATGTTGGCTGTTCTAATAAATGTTGGTTATTCTAATAAATGTTGGTTGTTCTAATAAATGTTGGTTGTTCTAGTAAATGTTGGCTGTTCTAATAAATGTTGGCTGTTCTAATAAATGTTGGCTGTTCTAATAAATGTTGGCTGTTCTAATAGATGTTGGTTGTTCTAATAAATGTTGCTTGTTCTAATAAATGTTGGTTGTTCTATTAAATGTTGGTTGTTCTAATAAATGTTGGCTGTTCTAATAAATGTTGGTTGTTCTAATAAATGTTGGCTGTTCTAATAAATATCGGCTGTTCCAATAAATGTTGGTTGTTCTAATAAATGTTGGTTGTTCTAATAAATGTTGGCTGTTCTAATAAATGTTGGCTGTTCTAATAAATGTTGGTTGTTCTAATAAATGTTGGCTGTTCTAATAAATATTGGCTGTTCCAATAAATGTTGGTTGTTCTAATAAATGTTGGTTGTTCTAATAAATGTTGGCTGTTCTAATAAATGTTGGCTGTTCTAATAAATGTTGGCTGTTCTAATAAATGTTGGCTGTTCTAATAAATGTTGGTTGTTCTATTAAATGTTGGCTGTTCTAATAAATGTTGGCTGTTCTATTAAATGTTGGTTGTTCTAATAAATGTTGGCTGTTCTAATAAATGTTGGTTGTTCTATTAAATGTTGGCTGTTCTAATAAATATTGGCTGTTCTAATAAATGTTGGTTGTTCTATTAAATGTTGGCTTTTCTAATAGATGTCTTGAACACACATTGAAAAAAAAAAAGATTTGCCCTTTGTTATTCTATTTTTAAATCCACCCACCTACAGTTGATGCTACACCTTCCTACTACCGTTATAATTCTGTTTTTTTATAGGGCGCTTGGTTTATGGTATATGTAACGCAATCTGACCAATGTACACACTGGTTGACCTTTATCTAAGTATCCAGCACTATGGCATTGGAACATTCATTTTTTTAAATTGTCAAAGTAAAACGACCTCCAGTTGTCAACTAGCACTACTTTTTTTTCTGATGAAACATATTTCCACGTCACATGTAATGTGTCGGCCAGTGCACACATTGGCCAGTGCACACATTGACCAGTGCACATATTGACCATTATACACATTGACCAAGTGCACACATTGACCAGTGCAGACATTGACCAGTGCACACATTGACCAGTGCACACATTGGCCATTATACACATTGACGAAGTGCACACATTGACCAGTGCAGACATTGGCCAGTGCACACATTGACCAGTGCACACATTGGCCAGTGCACACATTGCACAGTGCCAAACGTAACCTAGCTTATCTTGATACATTGAAGTAATATTTATCTTTTGTTTATTTATTGTGTGATATTGCCGTGTCGGGCAATGCAGGATTGTCCTGATAAATTTATGTTCTGCTGCTCTTGGACAGAATAGAATGTCCTTAAGAGACTTTACTAGACTTAGCTGATAGAGCTGATAGCCTATAATCAATTGACATTCAATCGAAGACTTTCTTATATTCCAACTAGGATTCCCCCTTTATTAATACGGCCCTGACTAGCCCCTGTCACATTTGATCTTACCAGAGCCCGACAAATACTTTTCTTTAGGACCCCGAACGTCTATAAAGTGTACGCTCCTGTATGCTATAACGCAATGGTAGCGCAATAAAAAGACCGATTTATAAAAAAAAGGAAAAAAAATGTAGAAAAGTTTACGGACTTAATTTCTTTCCAGAAGTCGGTTCGTAACCCCGAAAACGTTCGTAGACCGAACACTGAAATCAATGAATTAGATACATTCCGTTTCAATATGATTCACAGTGCCGCCGAGTGGGGGTGGGGCAGGGGGGGGCAAATGCCCAGGGGGCCCAGCGAGTTTTAGGGGCTCGGACTGAGCTGGCCAATCAACTTTTGAAAATATTATTATCAGCACCAGGGGGGCCGTGTAAGCCCCGCCCAGGGGCCCGAAATTTCTGTCGGTGGGCCTGATGATTGATTAACATCCGCGTCGTTGACTTGAAAAAACGCAAAGTTTACGTGTACTACAAGTATTTCATTTAAAGAAAGAACACAACAACATAAATTAAATCTAAAAAAAAAATAAAGATTTGGTCTTACTTTTTTACCAGAGAAAAAAAAAGATCTTTGGAATATAGTCGCTTTTTTTTGTTCTTCCGGTTCATTAGTTTTCGGAATTTCTTGTCGTCCTTATTTAGCAGCCAAGAAACTATCAAAGGAAAAATGTAGGGTCATTTGCTAGAGGATTTTTCTAAGGTCATTAGCTAGAGGATCTTTCTAAAGTCATTAGTTAGAAGATCTTTCTAAAGTCATTAGCTAGAGGATCTTTCTTAAGTGGGCTATCGCTTTATCATTCATCATGTTTACTGCGATGTTAGAAACATGCTTGTTTACAGTGAAGGTCTTAGTAGTTTTATCTTACTTTAAGTTTTACGTTGATGTGTGATTTAGTTATTTCTTTACATATCACTGAAAACCTTTACTAAGATAGTATGTAATTGATAGCATCTTTTGTTTACTTTGAATTCAAAGCACTCTCGATGTATCATCAAAAGTTCTCTTAACACTATTATCATTCATTAGTCAGAAAAATAACAACATTGTGTATGTTAAAACAGTTCATTGTATTTATTGATTACAGGGACATTTGTTATTGGTAGCGGGCAATAAGTTGATGCTAAGTAAATGTACAATCCCGGCCAGGGCCGCCTGGAAGCCCGAGTTGTAGTCGACTTGCACTTCATTGAACACCCAGTCGGGTCTGACGTCCAGATACTGGTCGTACTCATCGGGGCCCCCGACAATGGCACCGGTCAGTACCTGAGGGTTGGGCTGATCAGCGCTGTACTGGGCCAGGGTGCAAGGGGCGGGTCTGTCGGGGCAGGAAGCCCCCCGATGATGCGGCTGAAGAGGGTACCGAGAAGTGAACCCCACCTCGTAGCTGAAGCAGCCGCCGCTGTGCGGGTTGTCTCCCAGGATGTAGTTGATTTGCTCCACCGCCCACTTCCGGTACCTGTCTATCTCAATACCGGAGTCCGCGGCCACCAGGGCCAGGAAGGCAGACTTGGCAGCGGTCCTGGAATGGAAATAAATTGATTGAACTTACATTTTTATGAATGAATTTTTCAAATACGACTTCATTGCAACGGCATTATACTATTTATACCATCGGTCATCACACAACTTTATAATGCTCTTGTACCAATGTAACTACCATTCGTAATAAAATAGGTGTAGCCCTTGCCAGCTATTCAGCTGACAACTCCATTAAAAATAAGCTTTAAGTTCCATTTGAGGGGGTCTCGGACCATAGTTTGAGAAATAGTGATCTAGTTAAAGTTTATTTCCTTTATAACGACTATACAGACAATCGGGTTTAGTTGAAATAAAGTTCATCCGGTTTTTGTACACACGGCTATTCTATGGGGTTATGTGCTAGTACAATGCCCAGCCTCATTAACTTTTTCCCCCAACTAATGTCGGGTACACATTGGTCAACTGGGGTGGACTTTGGGGTATCGATCGGGCTCTTGAAAAATCCCGACCCTGACCGGGGCCCGAACTGGAGCCCTTTAATTTAATAGTTCATAATGCGTCATATGATGATCACGCACAACTTCATATTCATATTGTCCATTAAAACTAAATAAACAGGAACAACAAGCTACTGACCCCAATGGCCCCCACTTCATGCGCCACGCTAAGCCACAGGGCGTGTATTGAACGGTTCCTCCCGGAAACCAGTTGTTGAAGTAATCAGTGACGGCTGTTTTATGAACATCTTCGTGGGTCTCTTCATACAACAGCTGGTGACACGCCACTGCAAACAAATATAGTTTTATATGTTAGGCATTCTAGTGATGGTTGGGTTGTCGTGCGGTGTTAAGGGTGGGTGATGTCCCCTGTAAGGATGAGTTAAAATCTCTTAGATCCTATAAACCACGAGTTTTTATGGTGCCCTTCTTTCATCCCCACCATAGCTCGATAGTGCAATGGCCATGGAGGCACCACGGTAGATGTATCAGGAACTTGAGCCAAGACCTGAACAATTTCCTCAGGTGTTGGCTTGAGGGTATCCCGTCCCATTATTGGTTTGTAGGATCTAAGAGACTAATAATCCTTTCAGGAACTTCACATTCACACCGAAACAGGTGAATTCTTCACTTCATCTGCCCCGATGAGCCCCAAAAGGCTACGTTACTTTCATATACCAGTGCTATATAATAGAAAAATGTTTATAAATCTAAACTTTCAGTAAACTGACTAAGTTCTCTACTATTTACATTTCTGGAGACTCTTTAACAACAGCATAGATTAAAATAAAACCAGCCAATTCGGATACTTTAAACCAGGGCTTCTTAAACTTTTTGTAATTCACGACCCCATTTATGATTGCGAGTTTCTTGACGACCCCATACAAATATCAAAGAATAATAAATTAATATTTTACAAGTTAAAAAACATTTCCTGTTAAATTGTATTTTTGTCTCTCGCGACCCCAGAATTTTGCTACGCGACCCCATAGTTTAAGAAGCCCTGCTTTAAATAATTACTAAATAAGAAATAAATTTTAACATTATTACACGGGTTTATTCTATAAGTGTAACTTCATACAATTAGAACCTAATATGTCTATTACATTACTAATGCAGACCAGTTTAAGATAATTATCTGTCTACTATTTTATAGAATTAAACTGACTTTCTTTTCCCGCGTTTTCATTTTTGGTTTTTCTGTTCTTCTCAATTTCTGTCATCTCTCTCACGCTCTAACTTTATATCTTTCTCTGAATGTCTGTCTGTCTGTCTGTCTCTCTCTCCTTCTCTCTCTCTCTCACTCTCTCTCTCTCTCTCTCACTCTCTCTCTCTCTCTCTCTCTCTCTCTCTCTCTCAGCAGCTCTTAATAAAATGCCGATTGATTGATCTATATTACATCAGCATCATATTGTGGAGACCAATTCATTACAAGTGGAGGGGAGATGTTAGAAAGCTGGGTGTGGAGATGTCTATACAACTGTAAAACATTTTTTAAGTAAACTTTGTAACTGTTTGACACTCACAATCTTTGGAGTCTTGAGTCAATGCAAATATGTCGGCGTCGTCAACAAATGACTTGGCCTCAGTCAGGTAGGCTGAGGTGTGGGTGGCCCTGTACAGCCACACGGCCGCCAGGCAAAGCTCGTCCGTGTATTTCTCTGATGGGAAGGTGTCTGTTTGGTATGAGCCTCTGGGCCGACGGGGTGAGTTAAATTAGTGCATTGGCGAGTATCTATCTATCTATCTATCTATCTATCTATCTATCTATCTATCTATCTATCTATCTATCTATCTATCTATCTATCTATCTATCTAATCTATCTAATCTATCTAATCTATCTATCTATCTATCTATCTATCTATCTATCTATCTATCTATCTATCTATCTATCTATCTATCTATCTATCTATCTATCTATCTATCTATCTATATCTGTATATATCAGTCTATCTTCTGTCTTTCAGTCTGTCTATCTATCTATTTATCTGTATGTCTCTCAGTCTGTCTATCTATCTATATCTATCTATACAATCTACCCGAATAAATAAACATTAATGCCAATTATTACTAACCGAGCTTAGTACGGTATTTAATAGTATTATATATGCAGCACCTATCTGCCTGTAATCAGTGCCGGTTTAACTCCCCTTTGATTACCTATCCACAAACCCATGTTTTGATTATCAACTTAAAAAAGGTTTTATGACAGATTTAAAGCTATACGTAACACGAAAGCCAAAGATAATTGACAATCCCCCCTCCCCCCCCCCCCGCCGGGGTGCAAATGATAAACAATTAGTAAATGAGAGAGTTCATAGTCAAAGGAAATTATTAACGACCCGGTGGAACTCAATAATTTCATTAGCATGGGTGGGTAGTTTAACCCCCTGCTAAATTATCTATTTTTGCTTTTACATTATAACTTAGCAGATTATAGTGTTTCAGTTTGTTTTATTGAATGAACTATTAAGACCCCACCTTGTCGGCATTTCAAATTAAAAATTGTAAAAAAAAAATATCTCATGAAGTACCTGTGATCAAAGGCAAACTTGTACAAACTTTTGGCAGAGTTCAGCAGCTGGTTACTGTAGGGCGTGTCACCTTTGTCTTTAAACACCAGGTGACCCAGGGCTAAAGCTGCAGCCGTCGCTCCCGCCACGTCGCTGCCCTGTTGACGACCTACATATTAGTACCTGCTATATCACAGATGACCTGTGAGTACCTGCTTCAGTAGAAAATATCTGTCTCCATCTTTAGACCATAATGGATCCCGAGAAAACTAATGATCCCATGCATAATAACAACAACAACAACAACAAAAAATATTTATGGTCAGTCAATATGCGGCCCCAATGCTCTCGAGGGCATTAACATCACGACTATGGGCCCCCCCCGTCTCAATAAAGCGTGTATCAAGGTAAGTCTAATGAATTTCTAATTCTAATATTTCATTTCACAAATCAGATTGCATTCTAAATCTACTCGCCTAGCTGGTGACTCACAACATAAGTTATTAATCCACTAGCCTAGCTCGTGACTCACGACATAAGTTATTAATCCACTAGCCTAGCTCGTGACTCACAACATAAGTTATTAATCCACTAGCCTAGCTCGTGACTCATAACATAAGTTATTAATCCACTAGCCTAGCTCGTGACTCACGACATAAGTTATTAATCTACTCGCCTAGCTGGTGACTCACGACACAAGTTTTAAATCTACTCGCCTAGCTAGTGACTCACATCACTGGTTCTAAATCTACTTGCCTAGCTAGTGACTCACGATGCAAGTTTTAAATCTACTCGCCTATCTAGTGACTCACATCAAAGGTTCTAAATCTACTCGACTAGCTGTTTACTCACGACACACGTTCATAATCAACTCGTCTAGCTGGTGACTTACGACACAAGTTCTAAATCTACTCGCCTATCTAGTGACTCACGACACAGGTTCTAAATCTACTCGCCTAGCTGGTGACTCTCGACACAGGTTCTAAATCTACTCGCCTAGCTGGTGACTCTCGACACAGGTTCTAAATCTACTCGCCTATCTAGTGACTCACGACTCAAGTTCTAAATCTACTCGCCTATCTAGTGATTCAGGACTCAAGTTCTAAATCTACTCGCCTATCTAGTGACTCACGACTCAAGTTCTAAATCTACTCGCCTATCTAGTGACTCACGACTCAAGTTCTAAATCTACTCGCCTATCTAGTGACTCAGGACTCAAGTTCTAAATCTACTCGCCTATCTAGTGACTCACGACTCAAGTTCTAAATCTACTCGCCTATCTAGTGACTCATGACTCAAGTTCTAAATCTACTCGCCTATCTAGTGACTCACGACTCATGCTCTAAATCTAACTAGTATACATCGAGACTCACCGGATGGGCAGCGCTGGCTACTTTACACGGCCTCTGGTGGTGCATGTCCTCTGGACGCCCCCAGTAGGCGTACTCAATGTTCTCTTCACCCACCTGGTAGACGAACTCTTGTTTGGTCGAGTTCCAGGCTTTAAGGAAGTAGTCCAGCGGCCATTTCACCATGTCGTACATCTGGTTCAGCTGTCCAGCTCTAGTGTAGGCGTCCTTCCATCTTAGGAAAAATATACAGTCATGATGTTTGACCAATGGTCATTTTTATTATCACTAACATAGTAAACTTGTTTTAAAAAAACTGTTGATCTATAATTAGAAACAAATATGTACGTAATAAAGGTCAAAATTTAACTTTGTTTAACAAATGTATTTCTACAGATGACTGTATTAGGACACACAATACGGTAAATTATGACTGTAAAAGAACACTAAATGCGGTAAATTATGACTGTAAAAGAAGACTAAAAGCGGTAAATTATAACTGTAAAAGAAGACTAAATGCGGTAAATTATGACTGTAAAAGAACACTAAATGCGGTAAATTATGACTAAAAGAAGACTAAATGTGGTAAATTATGACTGTAAAAGAAGACTAAATGCGGTAAATTATGACTGTAAAAGAACACTAAATGCGGTAAATTATGACTGTAAAAGAAGACTAAAAGCGGTAAATTATAACTGTAAAAGAAGACTAAATGCGGTAAATTATGACTGTAAAAGAACACTAAATGCGGTAAATTATGACTAAAAGAAGACTAAATGCGGTAAATTATGACTGTAAAAGAAGACTAAATGCGGTAAATTATGACTGTAAAAGAACACTAAATGCGGTAAATTATGAAATGAATGTTAAACTGTTACACACATCTGTTCGTTACATAATATATACTTTTGACTTGCAGAATTAATAGACACACGCTACCATTGACTGTTGACTTACTTGTACACTGACCACAACAGAAAGTCAGTGGCTGAGGCCATGGGCAATCCGAACTTGAGGTGGTCAGGCCCAGTGTACCAGCCACCTACCACGCAGTCCCCTAGAGCGGAATTACCCCTCCACTTGATGGGGTTATTAGCCGGAAGTTGACCAGACCTGTAAAGATACACAAGGTAGAGGGCACAGAACACTTACATACCGTTATGACATTTACACAGAACGTTTTCATATGTATACGTCTAGTGTTAAATGTGTGCAGATCAATACTAAAAGTCACACTTGATTAGATTTCGATACAGGTATTTGCTATCACAGGTCTTGATCTGGATATTTTTTTATGCTCTTAAGCTCACAGAGGCACCGAGGGTGGGGGGAAGGGTGCATAGACTTACGTCATCACCCCCCCCCCCCCCAACCTCCTCTCAAGGTGGCTTTCAGTCAACGAAAAAATAAGACCGATTTCAAACCAAGTCTAAGTTTTTTTTTTAACATCCAGTCGGGTACATGTATAACATGATGTAACAATTAATGAATGTGTGAGAGAAGGGTCCAAGTGGTAATGTCGGGGGGGGGGGGGTGGTGGTGGTGGTGGTAGAGATCTTATGGCGTTTACCATGTAGGGGGGTGGACACTGAGATCTGGGTCTGCTGGATCGGGCTAACAATTACTGTTCATAAATTTCATAATGTGTCCACGGTTCATCATCATCATCATCATCATCATCACCACCACCACCATCATCATCATCATCATCCTCATCATCATCATCATCATCATCATAATCATCATCATCGTCATCCTCATCATCATCATCATCATCATCCTCCTCCTCCTCCTCATCATCATCATCATCATCATCATCATAATAATCATCATCGTCATCCTCATCATCATCATCATCATCATCATCATCATTATCATCCTCATCATCATCATAATCATCATCATCATTATGATGATGATCACCATCATCATCCTCATCATCATCATCATCATCATAATCATCATCATCATTATCATGATGATGATCACCATCATCATTCTCATCATCATCATCATCATCATCATTATCATCATCATCATCACCACCATTATCATCTTCATCATCATTATCATCATTTTCATCATTATCATCGAAGCCATCATCATCATGCTCGAATCAAGTCATCTTTCTTTTTTTTTTTTAGTGTAGCTAGTATTGGTTATATGGTCTAAACATTACTGCACACCATTCAAATACGATCACTTACCTTTGTGCATCGAAGAACAAGATGGAATCACCAAGCGCTGTGACATAATCTTTTACCGAGTTCACAGAAGGACACAGTAGTGAACAAATGACCAGCAATATTGTACACAAAGATAACATTTTTATGTAGTCTATTCTAAATTAAAAAAAAAAAAATGAAAAACAACAAAATCAAGAATTCTTTTGCTATGATGCACTAGAACTCAAACAACACAAGCTTGTGGTTAAGGTGAAATTAAAAAAAGTATAATTTAACCAGAAAGAGAAAAAATTATTTGAATAAATGATAAAGAAATTTAAATTTTTATACTATTTATAAATAAAGCCTAACTATTATAATACAGAATATAAATCAGTTCACTGGTCAGTAGAAATTAAAGTGTAAATTCAATCCAACTGACCAATAGATTTAAAAAAATATAATGAGACCACTGTAAACTTTAGTCCATGACCTCAGACCAAAATGTCTTTAAAAAATAACAAACAAGAAAAACCCAACTTCTAACCTTTTCCTGCAACAAGTAAAACTGAACGTAATAATTTAAGATAAGACTTATGTCAAAAAGTAAAATTTGTACATTTGAAATAGATTAGCAGAGAAATAAAAAGTTGGTATATTGTGTAGGTGTGTGTGTGTGTGTGTGTGTGTGTGTGTGTGTGTGTATCGCTACAGTTAACCTTTAGTGATGGCATAATGGGCACTGCACTATGTCGGTTAGATTGTCACCTATCGGTATCTAGGGACTGAAACCTACGCAAGTTCAGTAAATGAAGCACTTTAAACATCTGCATGAAATCACGTTGAGTTCGATGTTAGTTGGCATTTAATATATTTTGTAAACATTTGTGTGTGTGGGAGCGGGGAACGGGGCTGATTAAAGGAAATAAATGAAAAAGGAAATTGCTTAATGTTTCTTGGGCGGTCCGGTACCATTTGATTCACGGACCGGTACCGGTCCGCGGCCCGGGGTTTGTGGATCACTGGCCTATAGGATTGACATAAGGGACAGTTTTTCTGTTATTTAAATACTTTCATTCACGATGATGACTGATGTGCTGATGACTGATGTGCTGATGACTGATGTGCTGATGACTGATGTGCTGATGACTGATGTGCTGATGACTGATGTGCTGATGACTGATGTGCTGATGTATGACTGATGAGCTGATGACTGACTGATGTACTGATGACTGACTGATGAGCTGATGACTGACTGATGTACTGATGATTGACTGATGTGCTGATGACTGATGTGCTGATGACTGATGTGCTGATGACTGATGTGCTGATGACTGATACGCTGAAGACTGATGTGCTGATGACTGACTTATGTACTGATGACTGATGCGCTGATGACTGATGTGCTGATGATTGACTTATGTACTGATGACTGACTTATGTGCTGATGACTGATGTGCTGATGACTGACTGATGTGCTGATGACTGACTGATGAGCTGATGACTGACTGATGAGCTGATGACTGACTGATATACTGATGACTGACTGATGAGCTGATGACTGACTGATGTACTGATGATTGACTGATGTGCTGATGACTGATGTGCTGATGACTGATGTGCTGATGACACTGATGTGCTGATGACTGATGTGCTGATGACTGATGCGCTGATGACTGATGTGCTGATGACTGACTTATGTACTGATGACTGACTTATGTGCTGATGACTGATGTGCTGATGACTGACTGATGTGCTGATGACTGACTGATGCGCTGATGACTGATGTGCTGATGACTGATGAGCTGATGACTGACTTATGTACTGATGACTGACTTATGTGCTGATGACTGACTGATGTGCTGATGACTGACTGATGTGCTGATGACTGACTGATGCGCTGATGACTGATGTGCTGATGACTGATGTGCTGATGACTGACTTGCTGATGACTGACTGATGTGCTGATGACTGACTGATGTGCTGATGACTGACTGATGTGCTGATGACTGACTGATGTGCTGATGACTGATGTGCTGATGACTGATATGCTGATGACTGACTTATGTACTGATGACTGACTGATGTGCTGATGACTGATGTGCTGATGACTGATGAGCTGATGACTGACTTATGTACTGATGACTGACTTATGTACTGATGACTGACTTATGTGCTGATGACTGATGTGCTGATGACTGACTGATGTGCTGATGACTGATGTGCTGATGATTGACTGATGCGCTGATGACTGATGACTTTGAGGTATTTTTCACAATATAAAATGATCGCCTCTGCATTAATGTCAAAATTTTTCTTAAATTCCACATGTATATTCGTAGCAACGATTACCAAATTTACTAAGATTTTATTTTTTTTATCTGACTTTATAAAACAAGAATTTTAAAAATTATTTTGTTTATTATTTCAAAGATATGCAAATGAATTTCTGTTACATATTTCATGTTAGTGTTTAACATAAATTAACAATAATGGTAAAACAGAAAACTAGATTTTTGTGTTTAAATTTTGAACGTAGTTTTATTATTGATTACAGGCACATTTATTGTTGGTAGCTGGAAGTAGATTCAGGCTCTGTAAATGGACGATGCCGGACAGCGCCGCCTGAAAGCCCGAATTGTAGTCTATCTGGACCTCATTGTGAACCCAGTCGGCCCTAGAGTCCACGTACTGGTCATACTCATCAGGACCGCCTACGATGGCCCCTGTCAAAATTTGAGGGTTGGGCTCGGTAGATGAAGACTGCTCGTGGCCACAAGGGGCGGGCCTGTCTGGGCACGACGCGCCCCTGTGGCTGGCCTGAAGTGGGTACCTGGAGGTGTACCCCACCTCGTAGCTGAAGCAGCCGCCGTTGTGCGGGTTGTCTCCCAGGATGTAGTTGATTTGTTCCACCGCCCACTTCCGGTACCTGTCTATCTCGATTCCGGAATCTGCGGCCACCAGGGCCAGGAATGCAGACTTGGCGGCGGTCCTGTGAAAGGAAACGGAGAGTTTAGTTTACAGTTTAGACCAGGGGTCGGCAACATTTTGAGACGGAGGAGCCAAAAGTTAAAATTTGCATTTTTCTCAGAGCCACTAAAACTTTTGTTTCAATATTATGGTATTTGATTAGGCACCAATTTGACATCGAAACAGCCGCAATTGACATCGAAAGAGCCGCAGGTTGCAGACCCCTGGTTTAGACTAATCTGAAACTCAGTACATCATCTAGTGTGTAATAATGAATGGTTGCTAGTTGACTGAGATGCTGGGATGGTGTGGGGGGGGGGGAGAAAGAAATGCAAGAGGAATGTAGAACTGCGTAAGAGGGAGAGAGGGGCTGAGTCCAAGAGAGGAGTTACACCAAACAGCTTGGATTTAGCTTCATTATTTTTAGCTAGAGAGCCACATGGCTGTGGCGAGGACAGTTCGCCCCGGGTGGAACTTACTTAGCCACCTATAGTACAGTGCTCGACTGTAGATAGTCAAGTCACGAGTTCAAACCACAGTGAGAGCCTGGTCTGTACTTGTGTATGACCAATGTCCACCAGTCTCAGTTTTAAAAAAATGGTTACCCGACATTCATTGAGGAAAAGTAAAAGAATAATGGACATTGTACTAGCCACACAATCCCATAGAATAGCCCGTGGCAATGAAACAGGTGAACTCTACTTCATCTCAGCCCGATGGCCTGTATAGGCTTTATAATGAAAACTTTCATTTTTTTTAACTTCATCTTTATAAGTTTTTATATATATATATATAGATATACTTACACTCTTTGTAATTGTTACTGGGGTTAGGGAAAGACTACAAGGAGCTAAGACGATCTACTAAAATATATTTAAGTTCCATTCTTTAAGATAGAGGGTCCTGAAACATGAGCACTCATGCACCATATTTGCATGTGCTTTCAAACAAAAGCCACCCATTTGTTGGAGGTTTGTGAACTTATACAATTATTATACAATTATTATGCCACCTGTGAACTCCATATAAGGACGGGTCGTTGTAAAGCCCTCCTTTAATCCTCATCATAACCGATAGTCCGATCACAATAGAGGCACTTTGGATGAACATGAAGTTAACTTTAACCATGGCTTGAAATATTTCCCTTGGTTCTCCACAAAGATCAAACCTGGAACCTTTAGGTCGACAGTCGAGCGGTTTAACGCACGGACATCCGTCCACTTTGGGCCTTCGATAGGACAAGCCTCACTAAGAAAATTGTCAAAACTGCTATAGGTTCATGGGCGTATTCATGGGGGAGGGGGGAGGGGGCATTTGCCTCCCCCCCCTACATTTAAAAAAAATGTCATAAAGTTGTTATTTGCCCCCCCCCCCTGGAAAATTCCCCCCCCCCTGGAAAAATTCCTAGCGACGCCCATGTGTAGGTTATGAGAATTTAGATAACTCCCGAACTAATCCATATATTTATAGTTGTTAATTAGTTTTAATAAATATGTAAATAAGTTCCATACGTCATACATGAACCATGAAAGTGAGTTTGATGACTTATATCTGCACAAGTGATTTTTATTTTATGGTAAGCATTGAAGTGGGAAAGATAAAATAATACATGATTGAAAGAACGCTCTGTTGCGTTATTAAGTATGCTTACATAGTTTCTTGAAAAACACCACAAAAAAAAAAAGACTTTGATTTCAAATTCTAGAATCTCCCACTTACCCCAAGGGCGTCCACTTCATGCGCCACGCTAGGCCACAGGGTGTGTACTGTACCGTGCCCCCGGGCAGCCAGTTGTTGAAGTAATCAGTGATGGAGCTCCTGTAGCTGTTGTCATGGGTCTCTTCAAACAGCAGCTGTTGACACGATACTGGAAATATATAGTTCACATCATGGTAAACTATAATAAAACACGTTGGCTCAATCATTCCATTTACACAATCTTGTTAAAACTACTTCACTTTTTTTGTTGTGATGTTTTGCCAGAGCTAGAGCCATTCGTATATTTAGGCCATTCCTATGTTTAGGCCAATTAGGCGACTGCCTAGAGCCCACATGATCCACGGGGCACACCACGAGAACTTTATTTTGCCAGCCACAAAGATGGGCTATTAGATCACTTGTCATGTGCCCACCAGGCTTAAATGACGTCACACAATGGGCCCACATTCGGAAAGATTATCTAGGGCCGATATTTTTGAGATTTGGCTTTAACGGAATTTAGTTTAGTACCATAAAGCACCTGTTCCTATGGTTCCCAAATGTACCATTGTCTTAGCGCATCATAATATACCCTCGCTGGGTCTCCAGAGAAAGTAAGAATGGATCACGTCAAACCTACAATTTCTATTACTTACGGTCTTTGGCTTCTAAAGTTACCCCCCAGCTCGACTCGTTGGAAACAAATGATTTGGCTGCGTTCAGATAATCCACAACATGTGTAGCTCTGTACAGCCAGACAGATGCCAGGCACAGCTCATCTGTATCTTTATCTGACGGGAAAACCCCAGTTTGGTAAGGACCTCTGGTAAGGAGAGAAAAGAGACAGTATAGTAAAATGAATCAAGTAATCGCCAATCAATCAATAACCTACTCAGTCAATAGTTGTAAATAAGTAAACTATAGAATTGATTAATGATGATCAATCTATGAACGAATCAATTCACCACAAATCAATAATCTCATACAACTTAATTAAATGAATCAGCTAATATCTCAATCAATAAATCGATTTTCAGTTAAATAATATTGAATAAAACAACTCAACACTAAATCAATATCAGCCTAATTAATTGTATGCTATAAATGTGACGGTACAGGATTCGTTTATTGTTTATGTATTTTAACGTCTTACTATTAACAAAGAGTGCCACCCCGCCAGAGCCGATAATGCAATGGCCACTGGATGACATAGTGGGGACTTAAGCCATGACCTGAAATACCCATTGGTCATCACCGAAGATCGAACCAGAGAGCCTCAGGTCGACAGTCAAACGCTTTACCGCACGACCATCCGTCCACCTTAAAAAAATCGCCCACCTAAATAAGACAATTTTTAGGTTTTTATAGTGCATTCTTTCATCCCCACCACAGCCGGGAGTGTAATGGCCACGGAGGCACCACGGGAGGACGGTTTAGTAGTCCCCCTTCATTTCTACCCATTATAGCCGATAGTGCAATGGACTTGGATTCACAAAGCGAGATTAGGTGACTGGGCATGCTTGGAGTTAAACCAGTGATCAACAACATGCTTACTACCGCCAAATCAACACCCCCACACTCACCCCTTCATATAATTATATCATAACACATAGTACTAAACGTTTGATTTTTTTTTGTCTTGGAGAAGCGAAATGCATTCACTGACCTGTGGTCAATTGCAAACTTGTACAAACTTCTGGCTGAGTTGAGCAGCTGCTTGCTGTACGCCGTGTCGCCCTGATCTTCAAACACCAGGGACCCCAGGGCCAGGGCTGCTGCCGTTGCGCCAGCGACGTCACTCCCCTACGGCAACAAACAAAGAATGTCATATAAATGTTATTTAAGTTAATAAAACTTCAAATCTTCATGACGATAATGAAAATCAGTGCATCCCAGCCCATTTTTTCTTTCTTACCGGGTGGGCCGCATTGGCGACTTTACACGGCCTGTGGTGGGTCATATCTTCTGGCCGCCCCCAGTAAGCCCACTCTGTGTTCTCATCCCCGACCTGATAAACAAGTTCCTGAGTTGTTGGGTTCCAAGCTTTCAGGAAATAGTCGAGTGGCCATTTGATCATGTCATACATTTGGTTCAGTTGCCCAGCAGCCACGTAAGCATCTTTCCACCTGTGTAATGATGATTATATTAAGTAAGCAAAAATGCAAATCATATTTTTACTAGCTGTGCCCTGTAAAACCTTTGCATAGAGTTTTATTTCCTTAGCTTTGATCAGTAGGCTAGGTTTTTTTTTGGTTTCATGATTTTTATTACTATTGTTTACGTTCGACGATTTTAAACTGCAATACTGTTGAATTAATTCTTTACTTTCGATTTAACGCAGAACCCATACCGCTATTATTTATTGTAAGACTTCAATAAATTTTGACTTTGGTCTTTAATCAAATCATTAATTGTTATCTTTTTAAATGTTAAGTGTATAAGAAACATAATATATAAATTAAACCCTGCACAACTATTTCTAGAAAAATGAAATGCACATGGACGGATAATGAAGTAATACGTCGTCCGAAATAAAAAAAAGTTAATTTGATGAAGATTAATTGATTTCATTTTGAATACAGCGGTATTATTATTTTGGTAAATAAACTATTGAGTTATTAAAACAGAACACTTGATTAAATCGGTCACACAAAACTCACTTGTAAAGTGACCACAGCAGGAACTCTGCGGATGATGCCATGGGCAGTCCAAATTTGAGAAAGTCTGCTCCGTTGTACCATCCCCCGACCACGCAGTCACCCAGGGCCGAGTCCCCTCGCCACTTGATGGGGTTGTTGGCTGGCAGTGGACCTGACCTGAAGCACGAAAACGTTTATTTACACCCCCGCTTACTACTTTTATGATTGACTCATTACTGTTATAATGAACCTATTAACATTTATCAGCGTATTTACAGTGCATCCAGTAAATGTCCTATAAATCGTTCAGTGGATTATAATTATTTTCTAAT
The DNA here is from genome assembly GCA_021962125.1 of Bulinus truncatus. Classification (NCBI taxonomy): domain Eukaryota; kingdom Metazoa; phylum Mollusca; class Gastropoda; family Planorbidae; genus Bulinus; species Bulinus truncatus. The sequence continues at coordinate 254,546 of JAGDYQ010000053.1, read as the reverse complement.
TTTAGACATCGTGAAAAAATTATAAAGTGTTCTTATAATTGCAGCTCAATTTAGGGTCATCTTTTGAAATGAGCGATTTTACCTTTACCTTAACATCTTGCTCACACACATAGTGTCACACACACACTCACGCTCTCTCTCTCTATATATATATCACACACACACACTCACACACACTCACTCTCTCCTCTCTCTCACACACACACTCATACGCTCTCTCTCTCTCTCACATTCACACACACACACACACACTCACTCTAACATACCCACACACATAATCACAGACACTCTCACACGCTCTTTCTCACATTCACACATACAATCTCACACACACTCTCATACACATACTCTCACACACACATATTCACACACTCACGCACACTCTCACAAGTTCTCTCACTCTCTCCCATACACGCACTCTCACATACACACACACTCACACTCTCTCTCTATCTCTCTCACACACACATACACACTTAATGTACACATACTTACACACACACTCTCACACTCACACACACGCTCTCATACGCTCTCTCTTTATCTCTCTCCTCTCACATACTCACACACACACTCTCACACTCACACACACACTTTCGCACTCTCTTACTCATACACATTTTCGCACTCTCTCTCTCTCTCTCTCTCTCTCTCTCTCTCTCTCTCTCTCACACACACACGCACACCCCGCCGTGATATCTTTCTAGCAAAGTCGAAGTATTCTACCTTTGTGCATCGTAAAATAAAATCGAACTTCCCAGGGCTGAACTGTAGTTTTTCAATGAATCACAAGGGGAAACAACTGCTATCCCCCACATGAAAAGAGTTATCCACATGATTAACTAAATCTGTTATTTCCAAGAGTAGTCACACAACGGAATCCACAGACCGGCGTTCAAGTGAAATATTTTAAAAAGGTTGCTAAATGAATTGAAACAGTTTAATAGCTATAACTATTTAATCTAATGTTTAAGAACAGTGTTTCTCGAAGTGTGGTTAAGTCGCGACCCTCTATTACATCTTGCATTATAACATTGATTTGTGACCTCTGACTCCTGTTTGTTGATTAAAATTCAAAGAACGAAACAGCTGCTGAATTTTTCTTTCTACAATTTTTTTTTTTGCTCAGTCGATTCTCACCAATTGACCATTCATTCCCAAGACACATTTAAATATATATACAAGTGCAAGTTTTAATCGCAAATAAAACTTTGATCAGTTTATCGAGGCCTACAAAAACAAACGAAACAAACCAAACTACAGTGAGTAGCAGGCTTAGCTTGGTTTGTATCCATAAAACAATAACTTTTTATTGTCTATAAATATTGAAACAATTAAGTTTAGAGGTTACGGACCTTAACGTATTTCAAATGTACACTTATGCATACGAACACATACACTCAAGTGATGTACAAAAAAGTGCACACTGAGATGAATGCAAACAGTCAATCAACAAATCATGCTAAAAACTCGTTACGCCTAATCTATCCACAGAGGTAAAGTCACTTATTCATCTCACTTATAAAAACTTAGAAATAAATTAGTTAATTGAATTCTATGAAACTTCAGAGTTGAAAATAGAGGTCTCCTGAACCACGGACTGCCATAGATAAGATGGTTGTAAATTGAATCAAATAAAACTGACCTTTATTTGTCTTGATAGAACGAATTGCGACACATTTTAAGTGCAAAACTTAAATGAAAAAAAAAATTCGGAAAAAAAATATTTGGTTTAATTGGTCAATTCCCAGGTTGGCATAAAGACAGGAAAGCAATGAGAATGAGAGAGTGGAGGAAAATTGCTCAATGTTACGAGAATAGCTCAGAGGCGTGTTAAGGCATGCCAGTGGCATAGAGTTATTTGTAGGGCAAAAGGAGGGATACAATTCCAGCGTCAAAACTCAGAAGCATTAAAAAAAAAGTTCATTGTACCAATGAAAGTTTATGTGTTCGAAACGACGTTAGTTAGCGTTAAATAATAATTTTTTTCCTTAGCCCTAACGGGCCATCGGGGCACATGAAGTGTAGAATTCATCTGTTTCTATAACCTCGGCATGTGAAGGAATTGTGTGGTTAGCACAACGCCCAGCCGCCTTTACTTCCACAACTTAAAGTCAGGTACCCATTTAAAGCTGGGTGGACTTGTGGGACGACTTTGTACCGAATTTCACCTCAATTCTCGGTGATCAAACCCGGGACCTACAGAACGACAGTCGAGCGCTTTACCACACGACCATCCGTTCCCTCAATTCATTAGAAATCTTTATTCAACGAGCCAACCTAATAATAGTACATGCACTAGATGAAAAGTCAATTATTTTAGATGGCAGATAAGCATTAAAAAGTGTTGAAATCAAGTGCATTTTAGCACATTATATTATTATATAACTTTGTACTAGCTTTCTGATGGAATATATCTAAATAACTCATCTTTGTACTAGCTTCCTGATGGAATATATCTAAATAACTCATCTTTGTACTAGCTTCCTGATGGAATATATCTAAATAACTCATCTTTGTACTAGCTTCCTGATGGAATATATCTAAATAACTCATCATTTTCGTTTCGAAACCTTGATCAATCTAAACAATAAAAAAAATCAACTTTGAGACAGACTAACAACATAAAGGGAGCACATGAAGTACTTAAATTTGTACATAATCAACATTGTAGGAGAATCTAAATATAACCAACAAACACACAAAGGTTAAAGTGTCTATTGTAAACAAGGACATTTATTATTGGTTGTTGGCAGCAGATGTTGCTGCTGGAGATGGATGATGCCAGCTAGGGCTCCCTGGAACCCAGAATTGTAATCGATCTCCACACGGTTATAGATCCAGTCCGGCCGGCTGTCCACGTACTGGTCAAACTCATCTGGGCCCCCTATGACCGCCCCAACGAGCACTTGGGGGTTCGGTCCGGGTAAGTCGCCCTCGGCTTGACCGCACGGGGCGGGCTTACTCGGGCACGAGGCGCCCCTGTGGTGTGGCTGCAGCGGGTACCTGTCGGTGTAGCCCACCTCGAAGCTAAAGCAGCCGCCGTTGTGGTGGTTGTCCCCAAGGATGTAGTTGATCTGTTCCACCGCCCACGTCCGGTAGCTGTCAACTTCTATACCGGCGTCGGCTGCCAGGAGAGCCAGAAACGCAGAGTTGGCAGCAACGCTGTGAACGATTTGTTGATATTCATGTTAAGTAAAAAAGATTTCTGATGTATCACAATTTAAAGTATCACAATTACATGACACTTTCTATTATTTTGCTTGTGAATATTCGGACTACGGACTAGTTGGCTTAGTGTAAATAGTATCAAAATCAATAATAAAGTCTAGGTACTGATATAACACAAGCATATCTTAATTTTATGTTCATCGGCATTGTCTTTCGCCACACTAAGCTAGGTAATGGAAAGTTCACTATGTAAAATGACCTTTATTGCATACATTTACCGAAATATTTATACCTTAAGTAATTTTATAGCATTAATTAGGGTTAACATTACTCAAAGCACCCCGAGAGAAGCAATACATACAAATGTATATAATTTTGGGCATTTACAAAACAAAATAAACACCCCCCCTTTTTTTCCAAAAAAAAAAAAAAAAAAAACGAACAAAAAACTAAAAAGAACAAGAAAACAGCAATAGCTAAAAGATCTATCGATTAGACAAATTAATTTTTTTTTATGAGTGCGTCTTTATATTTATGATGGGTGCTATCCACAGATTATTATAATCTGTGGTCTTTACTGATTATAATTTATTTGTTAATACTTGGATTCATGTTGATTTGCTATATAGCGAAATACAATAAATAAAATAAATAAATAAACATTGACAGCTGTCATTAACTACTGACCCTAGAGGGCCCCATTTCATTGCCCAAGCCAGGCCGCAGGGTGTGTACTGTATGGAGCCACCAGGAAGCCAGCTCTTGAAGAAATCTGTGATGGCCGTTCTGTGGGTGAAGTCTTTGGTCTCTTCGTACAGCAGTTGACGGCACGACACTGATATATAAAACAAATGTCAGTGAATGAACAATGTATGACACTGGCATATATAACAATGTGAGTGAATCAACAATGTAGACACTGGCATATATAACAAATGTGAGTGAATGAACAATGTACGACACTGACATATATAACAATGTGAGTGTCTGAACAATGTATGACACTGGCATATATAACAAATGTGAGTGAATGAACAATGTACGACACTGGCATATATAACAAATGTGAGTGAATGAACAATGTACGACACTGGCATATATAATAATGCGAATGTGTGAAGGAATAATGTACCACACTGGCATATATAACAATGACAACATATGATAGCTATTGACAACATTCAAAAACATGTGACAACATGTTATAGCATGACCAAAAACAATGACATCTTACACTCCTGATTGTCTGACGTCAGAGCCCAGATGTAGTCACTAGTGACGAACGACTTGGCGTCAGTCAGGTACTGGTCAGTGCCGGTGGCCCTGTACAGCCAGACTGCAGCCACACAGAGCTCGTCCAGGTAGCTGACCGATGGGTAGGAGTTGGTCACGTAAGAGCCCCTGGGGGTAGAGACGAGGAAACGAAAACATACACAGTGCAGAAATATAGAGTTTTACGGTAAACAGCACATATGTGATGGTGGCTTCTACCAGATGTTTGCGTTAGACATGTATCGAAGTACAAACCAATAAGCTGTGTTAACTCTTTTACATGTGATACATAACCCTTTTAATTAAACCGTTAAAAATTCAGCTTTTAGTCAACTGTAAAGTCGTATCACTGTTTGGTGTTTAATTAAATGTATCTCCTTTAGGACTACAGAACAACATAGTGACAGACCAACATAGCCACAGCCTAACATAGCCACATCCCAACATAGCCACAGATCAACATAGTCACAGACCAACATAGCCACAGTCCAACATAGCCACATCCCAACATAATCACAGACCAACCTAGTCACAGACCAACATAGCCACAGACCAACATAGCCACATCCCAACATAGCCACATCCCAACATAATCACAGACCAACATAGCCACAGATCAACATAGTCACAGACCAACATAGCCACAGCCCAACATCGCCACAGCCCAACATAGCCACATCCCAACATAATCACAGACCAACATAGCCACAGATCAACATAGCCACAGACCAACATAGCCACAGCCCAACATAGCCACATCCCAACATAGCCACAGACCAACATAGTCACAGACCAACATAGCCACAGACCAACGTAGCCACAGACCAACATAGCCACAGATCAACATAGCCACAGACCAACATAGCCACAGCCCAACATAGCCACATCCCAACATAATCACAGACTAACATAGTCACAGACCAACATAGCCACAGACCAACATAGCTACAGACCAATATAACCACATCCCAACATAATCACAGACCAACATAGCCACAGATCAACATAGCTACAGACCAACATAGTCACAGACCAACATAGTCACAGACCAACATAGCCACAGACCAACATAGCCACATCCCAACATAATCACAGACCAACATAGTCACAGACCAACATAGCCACAGACCAACGTAGCCACAGACCAACATAGCCACATCCCAACATAGCCACATCCCAACATAATCACAGACCAACATAGCCACAGATCAACATAGTCACAGACCAACATAGCCACAGCCCAACATAGCCACAGCCCAACATAGCCACATCCCAACATAATCACAGACCAACATAGCCACAGATCAACATAGCCACAGACCAACATAGCCACAGCCCAACATAGCCACATCCCAACATAATCACAGACCAACATAGTCACAGACCAACATAGCCACAGACCAACGTAGCCACAGACCAACATAGCCACAGATCAACATAGCCACAGACCAACATAGCCACAGCCCAACATAGCCACATCCCAACATAATCACAGACTAACATAGTCACAGACCAACATAGCCACAGACCAACATAGCTACAGACCAATATAACCACATCCCAACATAATCACAGACCAACATAGCCACAGATCAACATAGCTACAGACCAACATAGTCACAGACCAACATAGTCACAGACCAACATAGCCACAGACCAACATAGCCACATCCCAACATAATCACAGACCAACATAGTCACAGACCAACATAGCCACAGACCAACGTAGCCACAGACCAACATAGCCACATCCCAACATAGCCATATCCCAACATAATCACAGACCAACATAGCCACAGATCAACATACTCACAGACCAACATAGCCACAGCCCAACATAGCCACAGCCCAACATAGCCACAGCCCAACATAGCCACATCCCAACATAATCACAGACCAACATAGCCACAGATCAACATTGCCACAGACCAACATAGCCACAGACCAACATAGCCACATCCCAACATAATCACAGACCAACATAGTCACAGACCAACATAGCCACAGACCAACGTAGCCACAGACCAACATAGCCACAGATCAACATAGCCGCAGACCAACATAGCCACAGCCCAACATAGCCACATCCCAACATAATCACAGACTAACATAGTCACAGACCAACATAGCCACAGACCAACATAGCTACAGACCAATATAACCACATCCCAACATAATCACAGACCAACATAGCCACAGATCAACATAGCTACAGACCAACATAGTCACAGACCAACATAGTCACAGACCAACATAGCCACAGACCAACATAGCCACAGATCAACATAGCTACAGACCAACATAGCCACAGACCAACATAGCTACAGACCAATATAACCACAGACCAACATAGCCACAGCCCAACATAGCCTCAGACCAACATAGTCACAGACCGACATAGTCACAGACCAACATAGCCACAGACCAATATAGCCACAGACCAACATAGCTACAGACCAATATAACCACAGACCAACAAGATGAACCTTCATTACCTATAGTCATTGGCAAACTTGTATAAAGTTTTCGCTTTATTCAGCAGCTGATTGCTGTAGGTGGTGTCCCCTTTGTCGTGAAACACCAGGTAGCCAGCGGCCAGAGCCGCGGCGGTAGCACCAGCTACATCACTGCCCTGTATAATAACAACAACATCAAGAATGTTTATGTAAATGTATTCGTTAATGAAAGATGGTATCTCTAGACTTGCCACAATGTATAACTCGCAGAGGTGTAACACGGGAGTGGTGCGCGGGGGAGGGAGGGGGTTCAAATAGTGTGGCATTTACTTTGCCATCTACAAGGGGCGACATTTTGGCACAGGAATGGATGACGTTTTAGAATACGTAACGGTGTGCACCATCAGCAGTTACTCGACTGATTGTCCGCTGGTCTCAACAAAGTTCAACTCAAAGTCATAACTAAGTAAATATTTCGCTCTAAAACTTGTTATCTGAATTAAAACAATATTTGTCATAATAAAAATACACATAATTTTGCCTAGTAAGAATATCTTTGTTATAGCCTGACATGTCACAACTTTATATATTCCCCCCCAACATTTTCTCACCCTTGATTTATCTAACCTTTTCCAAGTCTCATTTTGTTTGTTTATAAATCAACTGTGTATATTCCCCCAACATTTCCTCACCCTTGATTTATGTAACCTTTTCCAAGTCTCATTTTGTTTGTTTATAAATCAACTGTGTATATTCCCCCAACATTTCCTCACCCTTGATTTATGTAACCTTTTCCAAGTCTCATTTTGTTTGTTTATAAATCAACTGTGTATATTCCCCCAACATTTCCTCACCCTTGATTTATCTAACCTTTTCCAAGTCTCATTTTGTTTGTTTATAAATCGAGATAACCATTTTCTTTAAAAAGAATTCCACCAGTAAACTTGTAACATTTAAAACAGCAACATGAAAAGTAATTACAGATATTACTGGCCAAACTTTAAAGTGAACTTAATTGACCTTACAGGGTTGGTGGTGTTGGCCACTTTGCAGGGCCTGTACATGGTCATATCTTCTGGACGGCCCCAATAGGCCCTGTCTATATCTTCATCCGCTACCTGGTAAACAAACTCTTGCTTGCCTGAGTTCCAGGCTCGCACAAAGTAGTCCAACGGCCACTTGACCATATCATACATCTGGGTCAGTTGGCCTGCCGTGACATAGGCGTCCTTGTATCTGAATTTAAAGATGGAACCATTTTTTTTTTAAAGTTAGAATCTAGAACACTAATCAATTAAAAAATGTCTCATTAACTAATTGGACCATTACAATCCACAAGGAATTAAGTTAACTTACTTGTAAACTGACCACAAAAGAAGGTGTGTCGCCGCTGCCATGGGCAGTCCGAATTTCAAATGGTCAGACCCATCGTACCACCCCCCGACCACGCAGTCATCTAGTGCTGAGCTACTCCTCCACGGGATGGGGTTATTGGCTGGTAGAGGTCCAGATCTGTGCCCAGTGAAAGGTCCAAAGTCAGGATAGAGTATTTATTAGTCAGGAGAGATTCAGTTGTTCTTAATGGTAAGAACTTTAAAGACCAGGTTTAACTCACATAATACTTCAATATTTATCGCAGTGTGATTTTCTTATATGCAATTGCGCAATACAATTAGAAGAGACAGGCTAATAGATGTTATTTGTTCTACCAATTCTCAAGCTTAATCAACACTAATAGTGATGTGGTCATTTTGCAGACTTTTACCTGATTTTATTGGATTAAAGCTAAATTAAAATTACTGACTGAAATTGTTTGATGAAACAAACAAATTACAAACATTGAACAACAAACTTTGCATGTTGGTATCTTATATAAAACACTAATAGTTCAAACTTTATGCATTTTTTTGCACTATCGTAGTGCTTTATCTATCTATCTATCTATCTATCTATCTATCTATCTATCTATCTATCTATCTATCTATCTATCTATCTATCTATCTATCTATCTATCTATCTATCTATCTATCTATCTATCTATCTATCTATCTATCTATCTATCTATCTATCTATCTATCTATCTATCTATCTATCTATCTATCTATCTATCTATCTATATATCTATATATCTATATATCTATATATCTATATATATATCTATAAATAAATGAATATATATATATATATCAAAGCAATGTATTGACATTTTCATTGCTACATCAACCATAAACATAACGTAATGATACAACACAAGGGTGAATAACAATAGCGTAAAATAACAGTTAACGTCATAACTTGTCAGTTCTGTCATATAACATTAACGTCATAAAATATTAACGTCATAAAACGCAAGCGTCATAAAACATAAAATTCACAAAACATAAAAGTCTGATGACATTAAACTAATGTAAACATAGAAAGGTCTACATACCTTTGCGCGTCATAAAATAAGATAGATTTCCCTAAGGCTGAGCTGTAGTTTTTAGCGCACTGACCGGCAGAGAACAGAGTGAAACACACAACTAGCCCTGTCCACAACATGGTGCTATCCCTGGACAATCAATACAAAAAGTTGTTTTTTTTTATAAATAATTTAATTTAACTGACAACGTTACATACATACGCACAAATGATCAAGCTTAATCTGTAAACATTTGTTAACGAAAAAAATGCAATAAAAACTGTTTAATTTATTTCCCAAAAATCTATATATAGTACGACTGTTTGAACTTTCGTAACAAAAAACTGCAGAATTAAACAAAATCTTTTTAGAATAAGGAACTAATATTTGACACACATCTACGGTAATAGAATCCATTAATTTAAATTATAAATAGTTATTTCTATTACTATTACATTTCAGTATTGTATACCTAAGAAGAGCAAATTATTCAACACTTTTTCATAAACTGAAAAATTGAAATTTTTTTAAAAGTTTTTTAAAAACTCGATATCTGTGTTTTTTTGTTTCCTTCTGTAATCAGGTTTTTTTTTGTCAGCGATGGAACTTTTTACCTACAAAGAAACATATTGTGTAATACATGGGGTCAACAAGTCACAGATAGTCACTCGTTAGTACGTTAACTTATAAATTTAAAGTCAAGGTCATTGCAATCGTGTGTAGGCAGATTGAATAAAACATAGATTAGTCATCAGCTTTTAGCTAATAAGTAAACAGTTTGAACTTATTAGAATTGTGTGTGGGTGCGTGTGTTGAAGTTGTTTTAGGAAAAAAAATGAAAGAAACAAAAACAAAACAACAATAACAACAAACAGACAAATAAATAAACAGACAAACAAACAATTATAGAGCAGACTTATATAGATAATTGGCAGTTCTAGACAAATCAATAATTTTTTTTGGAACGGATTCGTGAAGCTAAACTACGAATTTATTTAAAGTTTTTTTTCTAATTTCCGACTTTGACCATCGGATGAATTCACCATTAACTACAAGCTACGGCCAGACTATTGCAAATTATTTCTGGTATCCAGGAATCAGCGACGTTATGCGATACATTGGGGTGGGCAATCCTGTGTCATACATTTGGGTGGACAATCCTGTGTCATACATTTGGGTGGACAATCCTGTGTCATAAATTTGGGTGGACAATCCTGTGTCATACATTTGGGTGGACAATCCTGTGTCATACATTTGGGTGGACAATCCTGTGATCTGTCACTCCGCCACTCTATCTCTGAAAAAAAACCCATCAAAGTTTAACGTATAAAGCCACTGTTTCTGTACTCACGGCTATTCTATGAGATTGTGTGGCTAGTTCAGTTCCCAGCCGACTTTACTTACCCCAACAAATGTGTGGTACCTGTTGGTAACCTGGGTTGACTTACGGGCATAGATTGAAAAGACCCGGTACCCACCTGGGGTCAAACTCGAGACCTTTTGAATAGTACGGTGCTGTTACCTTGTAACTATTCTGTCCATGAAGCTACATATTACAGTTCTTGTTCTTTATCTTTTAATCTTAAAAATACTAACGGGACGGTTTTTATTTTGAATTTCATCTTCACAATAGTCGAGTGTGCAGTGGTTTTTGGAGATACTACGGTGGACATAGGTTAAAGGACTCGCTGGGGGGGGGGGTTGAGCCCGTATCTACAGGTTTGAGATTAGGCACACATCTGAGTCACAACCGAGTTACCCCCGCATGTTTACGTATCTTTGTCCTTTTTGGTACCTGTAAAGAGACATGGGAGACATTCCATTTACAAATGTAGGCTATTCCTTTTTTTTCCCCTAGGTCCTGATGAAGGCTGTTACTATGTTACTCAAGTTCACCCAGCTATAAATTGGTGCCTGACTTAACCTGGGGAAGTAAAGGTGGCTGGACGTTGTGTGAGACCCTACAATCCATTAAAGTGCTCCGATGGCCCTTCACAAGCCAGGGATCTTTACATTTTACCTTTTTCTAATGGCTTAGCATTACAATGCACAATGCATTTCATTCATGGTGAAAGGGGGATGGGTGGGGGGGTGCAGTCCCGTAGCGTGAAAATTCTACAGCTGGGGCCAGGCCAATTGCGGGGGTGGGGCCCAGGAATAAAATGTTACTAAGTAGAGCAAACAAGCTGAGGGGGCCAGACAAAACTCAGGGGGGCTAAGGAATACAATGCTACTAAGTAGAGCAAACAAGCTGAGGGGGCCAGACAAAACGCAGAGGAGGGGCCCAGGAATAAAATGTTACTAAGTAGAGCAAACAAGCTGAGGGGGGCCAGACAAAACGCAACGGGGCCCGACCCCTGACCCCCTCGCACACTACGGGCCTGTGTGGGGTTGTTATGTCTTATTCATACAAGTCAAACTCACACTGTATCAAAGAAAATGTAGTAGCCGGCGATATTTGTTTTATACCCTTAATGAAACCATCTCCACATTAGCAATATTTGAAAGTATTAGTCAATGAAGCAGTCGAAATTATTTCAACCATGTCCTTTCTGTTCCAATGTCCTTAAGGTAACCATGTCTTCTCTGTTCCTAAGTCCTTAAGGTAACCAAGTCCTTTCTGTTCCTATGTCCTTAAGGTAACCATGTCCTCTCTGTTCCTAAGTCCTTAAGGTAACCATGTCTTCTCTGTTCCTAAGTCCTTAAGGTAACCAAGTCCTTTCTGTTCCTAAGTCCTTAAGGTAACCATGTTCTCTCTGTTCCTAAAGTAAACCTTTACTTTTTAAGCTTGTAATATGTAAACGCACACACTTGCATGTATAGAAAAGTTTTCTATCAATTCATTGAAACACAGTAACCCACTTAATATCAGAGTATTTTACAGAGTTTATTGGAAAGTTAGCTAAAGATAATTTAAAGTAAAAACCAAATCAAATTAATACGAACTCTTTATAATTAATTGTTTCCAAAAATAGTTTATTTTGTTGAGAATGTTTAGATTAACATTAAACAACAATACATGTGTAAATATTATCTTTAAAGTGTGCAAGTACAAAGAGATATTTCAGCAATGCAGAATGATGGAATGCAAGATGGTGTAATACATTTAACATGTTTCAAAACGTGTACGGCAATGCTACACATCTACTGGCTACACGGACATAGGTTATTGGCTACAGGAAGCAAAGAACCAGCCTGCAGGTGCAGTATACCTGCCAGGGCCCCGTGGAGCCCAGAGTTGTAGGAGATGGAGACCTCGTTCTGAACGTAGTCGCTCCTGACGTCAACATAGTTGTCATACTGGTCAGGGCCCCCGACCAGAGCCCCGTGCAGCACTTGAGGGTTGGACGAGGATGAGCTGTACTGGGCCCAGCCGCAGGGAGCCGGCCTGTCAGGGCAAGACGCCCCGGCGTGATGCGGCTGCTGGGGGTACCTGCGGCCGTAGCCCACGACGTAGCTGTAGCAGCCCCCGTCATGGCGATTGTCCCCCAGGAGGTAGTTGATCTGCTCCAGGGCCCACTTTCTGTACCGCGTGGCCTCAATGCCAGACTCGGCAGCAATCAGGGCAATGAAAGCTGAGCTTGCAGCATACCTGTCAGAATGAAAACAACATGCAGCAAATAGCTAAATAAATAACGATTGTATGATTTATGATGATGCATTGAACATCCTTTAATTAAAGTTGAATATAAACGCACAGCATACAATGTTGTTAGGTGATTTAAAACACATAACTATTACAAGCGACACACGTCCTGTAATCGTCCTACAAGTTGCAAAGGTTTGTTGCCCTCGTGGTGCCCATCGCGGTCGTTGCTGCCACGAACATAAAGATGTAAGAAAGGGGCAACACATTACTATTCGAATGGTGAGTATGCTTCGTTTTTTGTATTTGGGTCAAGAAACAAAGATATTATGGAAAAGGGCTTACAAAGAGATACACAGTGAATGACGCAATGAGAGAAGCTTTGAAAGACACAGCGATAAAAACAATGAGACACACGCAGACACACTCATACACAACGAGAGACGGCTTGAGAGACATAGTGACGGAGACACTGTAAGAGACACAATGAGAGACACAATGAGAGACACTTTGAAAGACACAGTGATAAAAACAATGAGACACACGCAGACACACTCATACACAACGAGAGACGGCTTGAGAGACATAGTGACAGAGACACTGTAAGAGACACAATGAGAGACACAATGAGAGACACTTTGAAAGACACAATGGGAGATACGTGCATACGTCATCTCAAAAATTAAAAAAATTAAAAGAGAAAAATGAAAGAAATCCAACAAAACAAGTAAACAAATAAACAGACACATGTTAAACAACAACGACAACAAAATTGACAGTTACCCATTCGCTCCCCAGATGTGCCTCCAGGCCAGACCACACGGAGTGTACGTAACACTACCACCAGGCAACCAGCTGTTGAAGTAGGAAACGACCAGGTTCCGGTACTGGGTCTCTCTGGTGACGTCATAAAGCAGCTGATGGCATGCCACTGAAATGTCACAATAGCACACCATAATCAAGTCAATGTCATCATTATTTAAAACATTTCACTGGCTGTATGCAGTTCAAAAGAAATCTTTTTATCGGATACAATTAATAAACTTAGAATGTTTAGAAGTGATATAAGAGGACGACATCCCGCAACATAATGAAAATCTATCTAATAAAATAATAGCGGTGTGGGTTCTGCGGTAAATCGAAAGTAAAGAATTAAAACATCAGTATTGCAGTTTAAAATACAATCATGAAAAAAATCGGATCTGCCCGAAACCAAAAAAAAAATAACCTAGCCTACCGCTCAAGCCTAAGGGGATATAACTCTATGCAAAAGGTTTTGCAGGGTACAGCTAGTGAAAAAAAATATTACTCAGACCTGGGGGATGGTACAATTATAAATAGTGCTAAGTGATGTCTTTGTGTTATTTTATATTTCAATATGTCAATGGCGGTATTTGGTTAATTGTGTGTTGTCTGTAAAAGTCAGAAGTGAATTCAGACTGTTGAGGACTACCACACTTTAAACAAAAAAGAAAAATTTGAATGGACTTTTGTTAATTACTGCATCAATTATGACCATTTAAAAAAAAATAAAAGTAAAGCTTTTTAAGGATTTCACTGATTACGTCAACAAAATAGACCGAGGGGGGGGGGTGTTTGTGTGTATGTGTGTGTGGGAGGAATGAAAATGTAGGACAGTTGCTGTCATTGTGGAGTGGGATGGGATGTATGCCCGAATTATACGTTAACAGTAATTGTATTGGAACTTTATCATAGTTTTTTTTTATTTTTTTTTTTTACGCCGCCATTGCCAACGTGATAGGGTGTAGTGTGCCTACCACACCAGCATTGTTGGTGGCGCTGATGCATGTCAGCCATGCCTACAGATCGGCGGGGTGAGTGTACCCGCTATCATCTGCGGGATGGTAGAAAAGAGGGTTTTAAGACTTGACCAAAATGGCCAGACCAGCAGGGTGTGTGTGTATTGCTGATTTGCCAGAATGGCAAGGCAAGGGGTTTTTCCTGCCAATCGGACAGAGGGGAGGGTGTCATGTGACTGTACCCTCAGCCCGAAATGACAGGCTGCGCAGATGTGCTTGAGTGGGACAAAGTGGACAGGGTGTTGTGTGCCGACCACATCCGTCACCACCGCCAGCTGTGAATACTATATATACATTAGTACTGTGTCAAGTAAAATTCATATAAAGTACGCTATATTGATATTTTAGACACCATCAAATTATTTCATTGATCATAAAATAAATTTTGCAAAAAAAAGTATTTCATGGTATAAAACTTCAATTAAGAGACAGAAACTGCACGTATTTCTGATCTGTAGTCCATACTTACTGGGTTAAAGAGGTACCATGATCAATGATGGAGCTTAACTCATAAAGCAATTGACATGATATTTGAGTTCTATCCAGGTTATCTTGGTCTGAGAGACATACCATGCTCTACGGGGAAAAGATCATGGGTACTTCACTCAGGAAAAAATAACCTTCTTGCAACAGTGGTGGTACTGTGGTCAATGAGGACTATCCGAGACCGTAGTATTCACAGCTGGCGGTGGTGACGGATGTGGTCGGCACACAACACCCTTTATATATATATATAAATCTACCTCCCTTTAAACTATTTTTTAAACAAAACCATTTTTGAAGTTTAAGACATTTGTGTCGGCCAAGCGCTCATACAGCAATCTAAAACTGATACTGTTTTAAGATGTGAAATGTCACAACTGTTTATTATGGACTGAAACTTAAATAATTTAGCGAAACAATATATTTTGCTAGACCTGGACATCACAGTCCTTTTATCTGTCTATCTGACTGCCTATCTATCTATCTATCTATCTATCTATCTATCTATCTATCTATCTATCTATCTATCTATCTATCTATCTATCTATCTATCTATCTATCTATCTATCTATCTATCTATCTATCTATCTATCTATCTATCTATCTATCTATCTATCTATCTATTTATCTATCTATCTATCTATCTATCTATCTATCTATCTATCTATCTATCTATCTATCTATCTATCTATCTATCTATCCATCCATCCATCCATCCATCCATCCATCCATCCATCCATCCATCCATCCATCCATCCATCTATCTATCTATCTATCTATCTATCTATCTATCTATCTATCTATCTATCTATCTATCTATCTATCTATCTATCTATCTATCTATCTATCTATCTATCTATCTATCTATCTATCTATCTATCTATCTATCTATCTATCTATCTATCTATCTATCTATCTATCTATCTATCTATCTATCTATCATCTTAAGCTACCTACATTGTTTATCGTCCCAGCTATAAGCCCACGAAGCGTATCGCTCAGCAAATGTCCTGGCATCGGTCAAGTACTGTGTGGTGTTTGTGGCCCGATACAGCCACACCCCAGCCTCACACAACTCGTCCTTATCGCTGGTTGGATTGTAAAACTCGGATGCGCCCTTGAACAGACCCCTGGTAAAACAGGGGAGACGATGAAGGAGTAATGACAATCTTGTGTTTGAAAACTAAATATTACTTTCATAAAATTTTGAAATTAGTTTATATATTTCAATTAGCATCTGTTTCGGTGACCACTGCTATTCTTTGGGATCTTGTGGCGAGTACAATACCCAGCAGCCTTGACTGTCCCCAAAAAATAACTGGTACCCATTGGTCAGCTGGGTTGACTCGATCGGGCTCGAGAAAAAGGTCCTGTCATTATTTCGAAACTAATCGAACGCTCCCCAATACTGCCACTGTGCACCCGCTTACAATAAGTTCGATAAATTGTAAATATTGATTTGCGTGTTCATCACAAACTGTTTTCTAGTAGTTAAAGTAGCGGTTTTTGTTTTCAACATTAAAGAGAGAGAGAGTTCATACCAGACCTGTAGGTTTTGGCGTAAGTATAAAGACTCTGCGCAGCTGACAGTAGTTCATTGGAATAGGTGTTGTCCCCTCTACTTCTGAACACAATAGAACCAGCTGCAAGAGCTGCAGCTGTACCGGCTGCCACGTCACTACCCTGCGTTTTGAGTAAATATAACGGATTGTTAAGACTTTCGAAATCATAAATATTTGGGATGAATTTTTTGGCCTCGTATAATGCAGTCAGATTTCTGTTTATTTGGATTTATGATGCATGTACATTTATATTGCATGCATTATGTATTGGCACAGCTCTAGATCAGGTGTAGCATATTTATTATGTTCTAAATGTACCCTGCAAACCTTTGCATAGAGTTATATTCCCTTAAGTTTGATCAGTAGGGTAGGTTATTTTTGGTTTCAGACAGATCCGATTTTTTTTTCTTGATTTTTATTACTATTGTTTACGTTTGACGATTTTTAACTGGAATACTGTTGTATTAATTCTTTACTTTCGATTTAATGCAGAACCCTCACCGCTATTAGTTATATATATTGGCAAAGCTTCATATCAGGTATAGCGTTCAGGCACAGTGCGGGTACAGTGTATCGCAATATATATGTAGTGCCATTAAAGTACAGGTTTAGTAAAAGTATAGTGTTAATATGAGAGTATACTCGATTCGTATTCAGTGTATAACAAATAAGCAGGGTTAACTTTTGTCAATTTTGTTCAAAATTATAGTGACTTAAGTCGCTTCATTTCTGTATTCATTAAAACTTTACAAAAAAAAAACAATTTATATTTTTGTTAAGAGGATGGTTTTGCTGACATACTGTAATCAGAATGGAGATGAAATGGTTTCCTCCAACTGACATATCTGGGGTCAACATGACCATACTACCTTATAAACTGTGTTGATGACTTGGCAAGGTCGTGACATGGTCATCTCTTCAGCCCGTCCCCAGAAGTCGTGGTCAGTGCCGTCGGCCACCTGGACGGTGAGCTCGTTGATTGACGGACGCCAGGCTTTCAAGAAGTAATCCAGCGGCCACTTGACCATGTCGTACATCTGCTCCAGCTGACCTGCACGTGCGTAGCCGTCCTGGAATCTGGTTCGATGGACAGTTGAAATGGATCGTTAATACTACTCGATGGACAGTCAAAATGGCTCGTTAATACTACTCGATGGACAGTCGAAATGACTCGTTAATACTACTCGATGGACAGTCGAAATGGCTCTTTATTACTACTCGATGGACAGTCGAAATGGCTCGTTAATACTACTCGATGGACTGTCGAAATGGCTCGTTATTACTACTCGATGGACAGTCGAAATGACTCGTTAATACTACTCGATGGACAGTCGAAATGGCTCTTTCTTACTACTCGATGGACAATCGAAATGACTCGTTAATACTACTCGATGGACAGTCGAAATGGCTCGTTAATACTATTCGATGGACAGTCGAAATGACTCGTTAATACTACTGGATGGACAGTGATATTTTGTGTTTCTATTTCGTTTTCTTGTTTGTTGATTATATATCGATGTTTGTTTACGTAGAGTATAGAACGAAAATGCCCAGCGGTCAAAAGCCCCCCTCTTTCCAGTGGTCAACCCCTCTCCCTCACGGACAAAAACCCTCATGGACAAAACCATAAAAAGGGTTTTTGATCGCTGGGGGGGGGGGGCTTTTGTTCGGATACCTTAAATCTTAAATGTGGGTGGTCGTCATTGACATGGCTTTATCGTGGGTGACTTTACGTGAGTGACTTAACGTGAGTGACTTTACGTGAGTGACTTTACGTGAGTGACTTAACGTGAGTGCGTTAATAAGTCGGAGAAATCATTTCATAACTCCTAAAAGTAAATGTCTTTTATTTGGTGTCAATTTGAGATTGTGTCCAGTGGCGTTGCTATCAGCTTTGGTGGTGTATAGTGGTGGTGGATTCTCGTAAATTTTGTGCCTTCCTCAAAAAAGTTGTTTCTTTCCATGTCCACGCCTCGCACCACGGCTCTCAAGGGCCAACTACGTCATATGAATGTGAGTAAATAATTGTACTTTTGTGAGTTTTGTTTTTACTGTAATGTTTTATAAATTTTCATCCTCAGTCATGCTTTTTTTTTTTAAATTATTTTTTTTTAAAAGGGCTATTTGATTTACTTACCTAATAACTGACCACAGTAAAGCCGTGGTAGCGAAAGAGGCCGGGAGTCCAAATTTGATGTGGTCACCTGCATCGTACCAACCGCCGACCACGCAGTCAAACAGGGCTGAATCACCTCTCCAAGGGATTGGGTTGTTTGCGGGGAGTTTACCTGATCTGTGATCATATAAGAGAGACATAGTGCCTACAGAAGCTCGTCCAAATTAATCAGATACGCCCAGAATGTAATGAAACATTTCAATACAAACATGCCATCATAATTTATGAATTTCCGTTTAACTAATATGTAATACATGACCATATGGATTAATGTCAATGGATCATCATGCAGGCTAAATAAAGGGAATGATTCACTTATTTGTGGGGTATTAATGTTTGACCCTAACACGTGGGATGGATCGCCGAGTGGTCTAGATACTCGACTGTCCACCTGAGAGTACTGGGTTCGATCCTCGGTGAAAACCATGGGAAATTTTCCAGGTGAAATTTGTTTCAAAGTCGTCCCACAAGTCCACCCAGCTTTAAATGGGTATCTGACTTTAAGTCGGGGAAGTAAAGGAGGCTGGGCGTTGTGCTAACCACAAAATTCCTTTAAATGCCGAGGTTATAGAAACAGATGAATTCATTCTGCACTTCATCTGCCCCGATGGCCCATAAGGGCTACGGGAGCTTTACTTTACTAACACGTTAATGTACAAATAATCAAAAATCAATATTGATTTTAAAGAGACCACCAACTTTTTCAGATCAGTAAGCTTTATAAAAAAAAGATTATAACATGTTATAATATGTAAACTAGATATTCTTTGAATAATATTATGATTGTAAATTATATATGTAACATTATTCAAATTAATCTGGTCTGATATATTGCGTCCACTCTATCGATGTTGAGATTTCATTTACCTTTGAGCGTTATAAAAAAGAATAGATTTCTCTAGTGCCACGTCATACTGCTTGTTGGCCTCTACAAAAACACGTAAACACAAGAGACAGATTGTGATGAGTTGCCAAGCACCTTCCATGGCTGGTCTTGATCAT
>JAGDYQ010000053.1:214617-232117 GCA_021962125.1 Bulinus truncatus | reverse complement strand
ATGGCGTCATGCCCGTGTCTCGATTCGATTTTTAAAAAATAAATCTACAGTTTTAAATAGTTTCTGTGGTTTTTTATTATGAAATGTAAAAGTTCCAAATATTAAATAATAATAATAATATAAAATATCATTCAAATTATTTTAGTTTTTATTACAACAGATAGCATTTTAGCATCGTCAGACGTAAACAAATTATAAGACTAGGTCACTAGCGAGCACGTTCGAAAATAAAGTTATTTTTTAAAGTCAATATAATATTAAAAAAAAAAAAAGAAATTCTGTAAATTTCTATACAAATTAAGTTCTCAGCTATTATCATATTTCATTTTTTTAAAAATTAAATAGGGTTTTGATTTATTTTAAGTTACAAAATAAGATGTTATAGGCTTAAAATAAGTCAAGTGGATGTGAATAAATAATCAAGCAATTTTTTAAAAAAATAATACATTTAAATTTTCTCTGTTTGTACTGTGACGCGTGGCCGAAGTGATGAGTAACATGGGAATTGCGTTCTATGCTGACTATACAGGTTCGATTCCTCACAAGGACATTTTTTTTTCATTTATTTTCAAGTAACTAATCAGATCTCTTTGACATTTTTTTAAATTGAAGTAATTTATCCTTTAGGATGTTGTAAGAAGAAGTAACAACTTATTAAGATTTTTAACTATTAAGATTATAAAAAAAATATTTTGAAAAAATGTATCAAAGCTGAACACAGAGGCGTGCCGTACCTAAGGTGAGGGAAGGGGGGGGGGGTCCAAAATCGACAAAAATTAAGTACATAATCTCATGTCATTGTATAAAATGTTAAAATGCAGGGGCCCCAAAAGAGGTCAAGCCCCCGGGCACCCTAATCCCTAGATTCGGCACTGGCTTTACAATAGTCTATATTTATGCAAAGGCTTTGCAGGGTACAGGCGTCTGTTATCAAGTGTGTGTTTCTGTTCCACCAATAGTATTATTTGTGAAAAATATAAAATTCCACCCGTCGTTTGACGGGCTAAAATACTTGTAAAAAAATAATTCTGCTCTTGGAAATCCGTGTTAATAGTTAATATTAAAGTAGACAGTAAGACAAAATTTGCGCACAATACATTTGCAGCGGATCAATTAAGTACAATTTTTATTAATTTAAATGTTTACTATTTGTAAAAAAAAGCTCGACAAGTAATCAGCCAGTTGTAAATATTACATTGCTAAGCATACAGTAAATGAACCGATTGTTACTCGGTCTGGCAGTAAGACCAGAGGTCTTGCTGCCGGTTTGTGTGTAGTTTTTAAACTTCAAGCAATCTTTGAAACAAAACTCCCTACTTTTTTAAAACTTGCAATAGACCGAAAATCCTTTAGATCGGCAGTCCCCGTTTTTTGCCATGGATCATATCGACGCTCAGCTTTTATAAAATTTCGTTGATGGATTGTGATCGTAATCGAATTAGTAGACGCCTCTGTTTATGACATGATTTATTCTCAGATTAAACATTTTTATTGAGATAAAACCTGTAGTTGCGAATGCAACGGGCAACTACTAGTTTAAAATAAAGTAATAAAATTATTTCACAACAACTGTACATTAAAAAAAAAGTTTATAATTCATCTGTTCATGTGCGCTGTGTTATAAGGGAATGTGTGATGAGCACAATGACCATGCGCCTAAAGTGCACCAAGTTAGGTCAGGTGCACAGTTAAAGCTATGTGGACGTTGACTAGCTTTGACTAGGACGTGGAGTCATTACCGTGGTTTTCACCGATGCTCGAACCTGGGACTCGCTGGTCGACAGTCGAGGACTCAACATTGCGACCTCTGAACTGTACAGTCGGGCACCCAACACTGCGTCCTCTGAACTGTACAGTCGGGCACCCAACACTGCGTCCTCTGAACTGCACAGTCGGACACCCAACACTGCGTCCTCTGAACTGTACAGTCGGGCACCCAACACTGCGACCTCTGAACTGTACAGTCGGGCACCCAATACTGCGTCCTCTGAACTGTACAGTCGGGCACCCAACACTGCGACCTCTGAACTGTACAGTCGGGCATCCAACACTGCGACCTCTGAACTGTACAGTCGAGGACTCAACGCAGCGACCTCTGAACTATACAGTCGTTGGCTCAACACTGCGACCTCTCAACTGTACAGTAGAGCACTCAACACTGCGACCTCTGAACTGTACAGTCGAGCACCCAACACTGCGACCTCTGAACTGTACAGTCGAGGACTCAACGCAGCGACCTCTGAACTGTACAGTCGATGGCTCAACACTGCGACCTCTCAACTGTACAGTCGAGCACTCATCACTGCGACCTCTCAACTGTACAGTCAATGACTCAAGTTGATTCACATTCAACACAGCCACCTCTCA
Source organism: Bulinus truncatus (assembly GCA_021962125.1). NCBI lineage: Eukaryota > Metazoa > Mollusca > Gastropoda > Planorbidae > Bulinus > Bulinus truncatus. The sequence continues at coordinate 229,750 of JAGDYQ010000053.1, read as the reverse complement.
ACTGTACAGTCGATGACTCAACACTGCGACCTCTTAACTGTACAGTCGAGCACTCAACACTGCGACCTCTCAACTGTACAGTCGAGAACTCAACACTGCGACCTCTCAACTGTACAGTCAATGACTCAAGTTGATTCACATTCAACACAGCCACCTCTCAACTGTACAGTCGATGACTCAACACTGCGACCTCTTAACTGTACAGTCGAGCACTCAACACTGCGACCTCTCAACTGTACAGTCGAGAACTCAACACTGCGACCTGTCAACTGTACAGTGAAGTCTAAATATAGAACAAGAAAAGAAAATTACGGATTGTAAAATTGAGAACGATTTAACGTCAGTAAGTAAACAACACAGATTTAGTTTATTTTTAATAATTGTAGTTTGGTACTTAAGCGGCACACGGGCATTTGTTGTTGGTGGTTGGGAAGTGATTTGCAGCCTGGAGGTGGACGATACCGGCCAGGGCCCCTTGGAAACCAGAGTTGTAGTCCGTGGTGACCTCGTTCTGGACGTAATCGGACCTGACATCGTGGTAGTTGTCGTGTTGGTCTGGCCCGCCCACGAGTGCCCCGTGCAGGATCTGGGGGTTAGGGGCGGTGGACTCATACTGGGGCCAGCCGCAGGTGGCGGGCTTGTTCGGGCACGAGGCCCCGGCGTGGTGTGGGTGCAGAGGGTACTTGTTGCCGTAGCCAACCTCGAAACTGTAGCAGCCCCCGTCGTGGTGGTTGTCGCCCAGGAGGTAGTTGATCTGTTCCACGGCCCACTTTCTGTAGGCGGCCGGGTTGATGCCAGCTTCAGCAGCCACCAGGGCGATGAAGGCGGAGTTACCGGCGTAGCTGAAGTGATAAAAATATATTAAACAGATTAATAACAAAAACGTATTATAAGATCAATTAGCAATTTGTCAGTGATGACATCTTTGATTAATTTGAATTACGAACAAGCCTATTTTATATTCAGGGCAGACTATAAAATTGTTAAATGCCCATCCATCTTACATTTGTTAACACACGTCAAGTAATCCCCATCCATCTTACTTTCCCTAGAAATTTACAAGCAATGTCCATCCACCATTACTTTTCAAAATTTTAAACTGTAAATAGATTCTAAGGCAATCGCCAAAGCCTTATTTAGAAGTATTAAACGATAGTTTGTGTTTTAGTTTTTATTTACTCTTAGTCATTGGAAACAAATGGACATTATTTAACACATTCTAAGAAGCGATTTCTTGCCATGTTGTTTTACTGTTATAATGGATAACATACACAATAGATGTAACTATACATACTATAGGTAATTGAGTTTTAGTGCGGGTACCTGTTTGAGCCCCATTTGTCTCTCCACGCCAGGCCACAGGGCGTGTAGGCCACGCTGCCCCCAGGCATCCAGTCATGGAAGTAGGCCGTCACTAAATCTTTGTACTGGTTCTCTTTGGTCTCTTCATACATCAACAGGTGACACGCCACTGTTTCAAAATAGTTTGGTTGTATACATCAATAATTGAACATGTAAATGAACCCTATGATTTATTTTTCATATCAGTGATTTTATGGGAAACGATGGTGGTTTGATGTTGGGGTCGCTCGACTGTCGACCTGAGTGTCCTGAGTTCGAACCCCGTCAGCTAATTTCCCAGAATTTTATATTAGGTTCTGGCGAAGTTCCCAAAGCAAAAAAAAAACTTAATAAATGAATATACTCTACGTTAAAAGGGGGGAGTGAATGCGGTTTGGCAATGTGCTAGTCACACACCATCTCTCCAAACCGTGACTAAAGAAACAGATGTAAGAACATTTCATATGACCTGATGGTCCACAAGCAACAATTTTGTCCATATAAACAGGCTACAATTTTTTCTTCCATAAACCCAAAATAATACCCAAAATGTCAATAAATTGCTCAAACGTTTCTTAGAGTTTTACAGTAAAATTAATCAGCTACGTAGCTCTCTTGGTCAATTTTTGTTGTACAAGACAAAATATTAATCTATTCCTGTTTGCTTATCTATTTTTTAATTTTTTTTTTAAGTCCACATTAATGTATTTATATTTGGCTGAAACTATTTCACTTATCGAGTTTAAAAGACCCGTTTGGTTTTAGGTTACCTCTTATATTAGGAATGTTTTATCGTATAGACCTGTAAATCTTCAGTGTTTTTATTATGTTAAGGTGAAAATAATCACAATACATGTATCTCATTTTCCGTTTTGGAACTTTATTTTCTAATTATCTCTAATCTTTTCTAATTCCGTTTCGGAACTTTAATTTCTAATTATCTCTAATCTTTTCTAATTCCGTTTCGGAACTTTATTTTCTAATTATCTCTAATCTTTTCTAATTCCGTTTAAGCAGCGATTCTCAAATTGTGGTTAGCGGACGAGTTTTAGGCGGGTGTCAAAGAAAAAAAAATGAAATAATTTGAGAATAGATGTTTGCACAATTGAAACTCTTCTTTCTCTGTTACAAAATACAAACAAAATGAAATAATTTGAGAATAGATGTTTGCACAATTGAAACTCTTCTTTCTCTGTTACACAATACAAACAAAATATTTTCATAATGGGTCGCGAAGCCTAAAAAGTTTTAGAACCTTTGCCGGAAATGATTTCATGTGTCATGGCGGACTGACCTTGTTTGTCGTCCCAGCTGTAGGCCCAGGCAGCCTCATGTTCTACAAATGACCTGGCATCGGTCAGATAGTGGGCCTCTTGAGTCGCCCTGTGCAGCCAGACGCTGGCCTCACACAACTCGTCTTTGTCCCCACTGGTGTCGTAGAACTCGGCGGCCCCCTTGTACAGACCCCTGGTGTAACAATGATGTTAAATGTGTTATAATACATGTGTTATAATACATGTGTTATAATACATGTGTTATAATACATGTGTTCATGTATTGAATTCTTCTTATTATGTTTTGAAAGATATTGTTATGATTATGACATATTGTTATGATTGTGACATATTGCTATGACATATTGCTATGATTATGACATATTGCTATGATTATGACATATTGTTATGACATATTGTTATGACACGGGGTAAAAATCAGAGATATCATGTCCATGGACATTTTCACTTAAAGTAATTTTATCTGGGGGCTTAAAGGGTGGTTATGCGAGACTAAGTTATACTGTTAAATGGAGCGTTTCAGGTTCAAAGTCTTATTGACTGCTAAAACAATTAGAGCAACAGACGAATCTAAAGGGAAGCAAACAAAAAGTAAACATTCGATTGTTTCATTTATCTACAACCATAGCAAAACAATAAGTAGATAAATAAAGGTTCAAAATGTGTCATTATTAAACAATATTTTTTAGTGGGGAAGTTTAACTTTTTATCTGTATATAAGTTTCAAGTATAATTCATTCTATACAGGTATATAAGATCGGCTGAAATGAGATTATGACGCTTATTTTACATTTATCTGTTGAGTTTTGTGTATAGAAAATATTTATTGAGAAACAAGATTGAAGGGAAAAAAAAAGTAATACACAAACAAAGTGCTTCGGAGCTATCTCTTGTCCCATTAAAACTCATTTCTCTTTTCTTTAAGTTTCTACGTGTTGAGTTACCTGTGAGACTTGGCGAAGGCGTAGAGACTTTTGGCTGCATTCAGTAGCTGGTCGCTGTAAGCTGTGTCACCTTTGGCCTTGAAGACGATGGAACCAGCTGCCAGGGCAGCGGCTGTACCAGCGGCGATGTCACTACCCTATATACAAATAACGGTGATAAAAATGTAAATATGTGTATATATAGCTGTTGTCCTATCCCTAGTTATCACCCCTTGATTTCATCCATAGTGATCGCCCCTTGATTTCATCCCTAGGTTATCACCCCTTGATTTCTTAATTGTATTATTCCCCTTTGGTTGAATGTAAGTGTTCTGGTGGGTGTGACCCGTTTGTTCGCTGAGATCAAGTATGCTCTGGTGACGGGTTTGATCGTCAGAGCGGTAGAGCGTGTTGGTGATCGGTCGAGATCACATGACACCATGGAGAGGGTACGTGGACGGTCAGTCAGAGCACGGTAATGTCAGGGGGTCAGTCCGAGATCTCATGAGGGCAGTTTCATGTAGTAGTCATTAAAGAAGTCTTGCGGAGTATGAGTGTAGACGTTGTGTGTGTGTAATAAAAGTGTTTTATTAATGTTGTGTTGAGATGGGGGGTCTACTGCATTACAGCTTCAGCTATTGTCTCATTGTATATAACATGTATTAAAGTTTCTTCGTTACTTTCATGAGGACGGTCGTGTTCTTATTCTGGAGTTGAAATGTAATACGACAATTGTCTTGCCGTAAAACGCTCGGCTGTCACTGGTTCGAACTCCAATGAGGACAAATGGATATTTCAAGTCATTAATGAAAATTCCCGCTATATCTCCCGTTGTGCCTCCATGGACATTGCACTACTGGCTATGGTGGGGATGAAAAAAAAGGTCATTACAATAACCGTCACATCAGTGGTTTATAGGGTCTAAGAGATTTAATCTCATCCTAACAGGAACTTCCAACACGACAATTGTAGATTGTTATTCACCGTTAAACTTATTAAAAACAAATTCAAGTGAATAATACCAACATAAACGTATTATAAATGTCATGATTTCTATATTTTCCTTCTAATTTTGAAAACAACAATTACATTTATTTGGTGTGAATAATTTATAATTTGAAAGATGTTAAATGGAGAAAATTTCAAATTTTCATTAAATAATAATAAGAAGAATTTTCTCTAAAGTTCCCTTAGCCATACTGGGTCATCGGGCAGAAGAAGTGTAGAATTCGTCTGTTTCTATAACATCGGCATATGTAGGGATTGTGTGCTTAGCACAACGCCTAGCCGCCTTTACTTCCACAACTTAAGTCAGGTACCCATTTAAAGCTGGGTGGACCTGTGAAACGACTTTGCACCAAATAACACCTGTAAAAATTCCATGGTTCTCACCGAGGATAGAACCCATGACTCTCAGGTCGACAGTCGAGTATCTACACCACTCGGCCATCCGTCCCACCATGCTAATTTAAAGTTAGCGTTATTTCATTTCGGAGAAGTTTCCAAAGTAAAATACATTTTTTGTCCGGAAAAAAAAGAAACATCCTACAATCAATCACAGGATTGTATAAACAGACAATTTAGGCAAATGATATAATGCAGCACAGGCTCATTGAGAAATTAAGAACTAAGTAGCTTTACGTATACTGTCCAGCAGGGCCGTTTTAAGGTCATCGTAGGCCCCAAGGCACTTTCAAAGTTGTATCCCTTCCCCGATTTCATTTTTTTAAATATTTTTCAAGAATGCACTTGTTTTCACTTTATGTTCTGACTTTCGTAGGCCCTTGAAAAGTCCGTAGGCCATAGGCACAGTGCCTACTGTGCCTATAGGATAAAGCGGCCCTGCTGTCCAGCCGTACCTTGTGGGTAGCAGTGACCACTGCACATGGTCTGTTCATGGTCATGTCCTCAGCGCGGCCCCAGAAATCATGGTCGTGAGTGTCTCCCACCTGGACGACCAGCTCATTCTGTGCCGGCTTCCAGGCCTTGAGGAAATAGTCCAGTGGCCACTTGATCATGTCGTACATCTCATCCAGCTGATTGGCTCTCTGATAGCCGTCTTTAAATCTGGCAAAATAGAGAAATTGAAATTGGTTTGTACTTTAATGTAAATCTGGCATGATACAGACGTCCAGGTGGTGCATACACTGATGTTGCACATGACAAGTAGCTTATAACAGCAATCAGTGGAAAAATCATTACATACAAACATTTGATGGATTTAAAATTAAATGCAGAGCACGGAATAATAATAAAATAACAATATGTGAATTTAATCTAAAATTTTGAAAAGTTAATGTAGAAACTCTGTGGACAGAATATTTATACAGTAAGTTTGATGAATTGTGTATTAAGTTCACTTTTTAAAATAAAGAATGCAACATATAAAGCGCAATACTTAAAGTTGAAATAAAGAGATTCTAGAAAAAAATTATACAATTTATTAAAAAATAAAGATTAATCAGTATTAAAAGTACGGCTTTGTGATATACTTTGTGATTCCAGCTGTACCCTGCAAAACCTTTGCATAGAGTTATATCCCTTTAGGTTTGATCGGTAATCTAGACTACTTTTTTAAAATTGGAATACTGTTGTATTAATTCTTTACTTTCGGTTTAAAGCAGATCCCAAATGGCTTATATATATATATATATATATATATATATATATATATATATATATATATATATATATATATATATTACTAGCTTTACCCTGCAAAACTTTTGCATAGAGTTATATTTCTTTAGGCTGGATCGGTAGGCTAGGTTATTTTTTAGTTTCGGGCAAATGCGATTTTTTCATGATTATATTTTAAACTAAAATACTGTTGTATTAATTCTTTACTTTCGATTTAACCTCAGAGCCCAAATAGCTTACATATATATATATATATATATATATATATATATATATATATATATATATATATATATATATATATATATGTATTGTATTATACTTTTTGATATACTTTGTGATATACTTTGTGAATAACTTTATTCGATTTGGTCAAATCAGAGCAGGTTAACAAACAATGTAACTGTAATGAAAATATTCTAATGTGAACAAAGATATCAATAATGTTAACGCTGTAGATACCTTACAACTGACCACAACAGGGCCGTGGCTGTGTAGGACATGGGCAGCCCGAACTTGATGTGGTCCCCAGCATCGTACCATCCACCCACCACACAGTCATGTAGCGCTGAGTCGCCCCTCCAGTGGATGGGGTTGTTGGCTGGCAGTTTACCTGACCTGGGAATGAATATATAAAATAACCTGCTATTAACACACACACACACACACACACACACACAAACACACCTGTAGATATTATTACAGTTGGTGTTAAATAATTCACATTGGAAATTAAAAAGTAGGTTTTACCAGCTACTTAATCCAGTCATGAAACTTAATGTTTTTGAAAAATGATTTTTTTTTCATTTATCTCTTTGATATTGTCAGTGCACAATACACTTACCACATGGATTTATTTTATATGAATAATGTTTAAAAAAATATCAAAGATTTCGGTTTTTAGATTGACTATAATAACATCGTAACCTGTCGTTTAGTTTCTGTCACATTCACTTTAACAAAACAACATTAGTCACACATTGCCCCCCCCCCCCCCCAGGGGACGGATTGTTGTGCGGTAAAGCATTCAACTGTCGACCTGAAGGTACTTGGTTCGATCTTCGGTGAGGACCAAGGAAATTTTTTTAGGTCTTGGCTCAAGTTCTCGATATATCTCCCGTGGTGCCTCCATAGCCATTGCACTATCGGCTATGTTGGGGATGAAAGAAGGCCACCATAAAAACCGTCCCAGTAGTAGTTTATAGGATCTAAGAGATTTCATCTCATCCTTACAGGGACTTCACACACACACACATTTTTTAACACATCATTTACTGCTCTTAAGTAACTACTATAATTAAAAAAAAAAACAAACAGAATAAACTACGTTCACTAATAGATCGGCAACTACTGGAATATAAATTGTTTGTCTTGACTTCACTTGGGAGTGCAATGCTAACGTACAGCCAAATAGGTGGAGTTAAATATGTCCTTAACTTTCTTTTAACTGTCTTGAAGGAAGGGGCGGGGAATATTAAAAGGGGGGGGGGATAGGAACGGATTCGCATTGGACTGCTCTTTGTCTGCTGTTTTTCAGTTGCTGTGATACCTCATATTCCTAACCTAATCGGAATAGTTCGAATTCTAAATCGTTCAGGAATCAAATCATTTGTTCATGTTATAAGTGATATAACTGAACATTGTACATAAACGGAACACACGCTGTACTATGGAAATGATGTAATGGATGACAACGGTTATTTGAAAACAAACCTACCTCTGAGCGTCATAAAACAAAATTGATTTGGCCAGTGCCACTCCATAATTTTTGGCCGCTTCACAGTTGTGAAGACCAACGGTCATCAGGATGAAGACGACACACGCTTTCATCATTGGGGTCAGTGCCTCCAGCCTCCAGTCAAGAAGATTGAGGAATGTGTAACAGTGAAACAATGTTTAAACCGACACTTCCAAAAACCCACTTATCTCTGCATGAAGAAAGAAGTTGAAGCTGAAAATATTTGGTCAACCCCAGGTCATTCATTTAATTAAAAGATAAAAATAAACAAATGATTAAAAACAGCAAACAAAAACTAAAAAAAAAAAAACGAAACAATTTTATCAATTTGAGATAATGGAGTTTACAGTGGTTCACAGAATATGTATGGCTAGGGACAGCATTCACACGTTTGAACAGGTTAATTAAGTAAAATACAGCAGTGAATCTCACATTATGTAAGGATTGCGACAACATTCACACGTTTGAACAGGTTAATTAAGTAAAATACAGCAGTGAATCTCACATTATGTAAGGATTGCGACAACATTCGCACGTTTGAACAGGTTAATTAAGTAAGATACAGCAGTGAATCTCACATTATGTAAGGATTGCGACAACATTCACACGTTTGAACAGGTTAATTAAGTAAAATACAGCAGTGAATCTCACATTATGTAAGGATTGCGACAACATTCACACGTTTGAACAGGTCAATTAAGTAAAATACAGCAGTGAATCTCACATTATGTAAGGATTGCGACAACATTCACACGTTTGAACAGGTTAATTAAGTAAGATATAGCAGTGAATCTCACATTATGTAAGGATTGCGACAACATTCGCACGTTTGAACAGGTTAATTAAGTAAGATACAGCAGTGAATCTCACATTATGTAAGGATTGCGACAACATTCACACGTTTGAACAGGTTTATTAAGTACGATACAGCAGTGATTCTCAAAGTGTGGGGATAAATTTCAGGTGGTTCGAGACAAAATTTAAATATTTAATTAAACGGTCGAGAATCTATGTATAATTATAAACTCTGTTTCTCTATATGTTACAAAACTAAACGTTTGTAGATCTAAAAACTAAAAGCGGAAATGTATGTACCCAATTAATGAGGATTTGTTTCTCTATTGTCCTAGTTAATCTCTGCATGTTTGTTGCGTACAAATAACAACTCTTGTTAAAGTAGGTCACCGTGAGTTAAAATGATTACCACTGAAAGACATATTAGTATAATGTCCAAAAAAAAATTATCCGTGAATAAATTTTTGTTACTTAAATAAACCTTAACTATTGGGTTATATTCAAGTGACCAAAAAAAAAAGTCAAAAAGCAAGGGTGGTAAAAAAATATTCTTTTCTATATGAGTGAATTTAAAAAAAAATATTTGTCTGTATGTCCAATACAAATGACTTACTTGACTTACTTCCAATACAAATAGACAGACTAAAATATGATGAGAGAGTTTACTGTCAATAAAGATTTAACATACACAAATATTAGAAACGATGTTAGAAATTTTATTTTTTTTTGGAATTAAAATTGTAAATTGTCTACATACATTTCATTGCAAATTACTTGATATAATATTGAGTTGAATACAAATATGATCACATAAACTGAATAATATAATTGCAAGTTTACAATAAATGAAAAATTGCATCCAGGAAATTAAATATTTCGTGGTTCAAATTATTATTTTAGAATAAAAAAAACCCCACAACTTACTCGAATCTGTAATAAATAATAATTGAATTCTATGGCGTTGTCCAAACGATGGTGCAGGGTTGGGGATCACAGCTCTACTATTTGACCGAAATAACGACTGAATAAACAATTGAGACAGAAGAAACAGTTTTTACTTATTCATCAGAGTCAATCTGCGCCCCCCCCCCCTAAACTTCCTATAAGAAGATTACGCCAAGTTTACATTCCACCTGTAAAATAGCGGATCTGAGACTGGGCTATCTAATTCATTTTGACTTAAGACACATATTTACAACTCATGACTTGATTTGAAGATCTTAAGGTGGGCGGGGCGGGGGTGTGGGGTGGGTTGTAATACAACCGTAAAACTTTTCAATTAATTTATAGAAACAAAACTGTCGAAAAAAAGAGGACAATTATCATGGCTAAATGTAATGCCATTCTGTCAAATGTTTGTATAAAGCATTAGATATTTCTATTTCTGTATATTTACGTTTTGTTACATAGTACAAGTAGACAGACAACACAGTCTTAATATTTTTGTATATTTACGTTTTGTTACATAGTACAAGTAGACAGACAACACAGTCTTAATATTTTTGCATATTTACGTTTTGTTACATAGTACAAGTAGACAGACAACACAGTCTTAATATTTTTGTATATTTACGTTTTGTTACATAGTGCAAGTAGACAGACAACACAGTCTCAATATTTCTGTATATTTACGTTTTGTTACATAATACAAGTAGACAGACAACACAGTCTCAATATTTCTGTATATTTACGTTTTGTTACATAATACAAGTAGACAGACAACACAGTCTCAATATTTCTGTATATTTACGTTTTGTTACATAGTACAAGTAGACAGACAACACAGTCTCAATATTTCTGTATATTTACGTTTTGTTACATAGTACAAGTAGACAGACAACACAGTCTCAATATTTTTGTTCCTGATAAGTAATCAGGGCCGATTTTTTAAAAATGTTTCTAAAGGTTCTCGTCAGATGCACATTTGACGTCCTAGGCAAAGTTAAATTAGTGGGTCCCTTGTTTAGGGTAATTTGGATCCCCTAAGTAGAAACTACGCTGTCACTGACGTCGCTTGCAGATCTCGAGTCTGTAATACTCTTTGAAAACAGGGGCAGATTAGAACCTTTCCCTTCCTCAACATAATTTGTCAGGTTACACGTTTTGGGGGAGCGGCTTATAAGGAGTTCCTAAAAAAGTGTGTGGGGGGTGCTTCTATGCAGTTGTGGGGGTGGGGAGGGAGGGGGGGTAAACAAAAAAAAACTTGACACCCTTTGGTCGATGGGTGTATACCTCGTCAAGTCAATTATCGAACGAGCTCACAAGTTCTTTAGAACTTCTACTAACAAGACACCTTGTTGTACCTTGGTCTATGATACATTTGGAAAATTAATCAGACACATGGATAGTTCTTTTGTGTGTACAGCACGTATAGCTTATCTGGTTTGTGGATGTAAAAAGAATAAATTAACAAACAAAGAAGTACTGTTCCAATACTAAAACTGAAGAAATCAAGGGACTTTAACTTTGTTTAGTTTGTACAAGAAACGGAATGATTCTAAACAATCAAATGAGGGAGCAGATGGTCGGGTTTCATCTCCGGGGAGAGTTAAGGAATTTTTCAGGTCCCTCCATGTCTACCCTACCCTCAGCCCCGTAGCGTGAAAATTCTACAGCAGGGGCCAGGCATTCTACAGCAGAGGCCAGGCAATAGCAGGGGGGCAGGTAATACATTTTACTAAGTAGAACAAATAAGCAGAGGGGGCCAAACAAAACGAAGGGGGGCCCGGCCGCCTTGGCCCCCCCGCACGCTACGGGCCTGCCTACCCAACCTGGGCAGTGCACCATCGACATTGGTGGAGATGAACAAAAATGCTCCAAAGAAAACAAACTCCCAAATAATAGAATCTAACATTTCATCATTTCATGGACTTTACAAAATAAATAAATATGAGAATGGAAAGTTTTCTTTATTCTAAACAAAGATACCAAGTGATTCCTTGAGTAAGTAAAGTAAAGTTCCATTATTCCAAACGGGCCATCGGAGCAGAGGAAGTGTAGAATTTATCACTTTCTATAACCTCGGCATTTGGAGGGATTGTGTGCTTAGCACAACGACCAGCTTAAGTCAGGTACCGATTTAAAGCTGGGTGGACTTGTGGGACGACTTTGAAACACATTTCACATTGGAGAAATCCCCATGGTTCTCACCGAGGATCGAACCCAGGACTCTCAGGTCGACAGTCAAGTATCTACACCACTCGGCCATCCATCCCACTATTCGTTGAATACAACGAGATAAATCCCCAACATTCTCTGCCGGTATTCTCCATCCACGTTTATGGTATCTGGATACCCTGCAAAGTATTTCCTCTGTGGTTTATCGATGCATTTGCTAATGTTTCAACCAACACTTCATTTTTAAAAACAAACTAAGCGATATTAATGTTTAATGAAATAAATAAATAAATGCAAAGTACTATGGCTAAAAGTCACTTTATTATGGATGAAAATAACAATGAATGACATCAGCATTGAAGGGCATATTGGAAATTAGGGTTTTGTATTTGTCTTGGTCTTCAGTGTGAGCATTTATAAATACGTAATTTTGTTACAATTTTTTAAATATCTCGTCAACCAGTGTTGACTAATTGCTAAATGTAACTAACTATACTGATATAACAATGCAGATAGAACTATATGTATGCAACTATACTGATATAACAAATCGGATATAACTGTACTGATAAAAACTATTCCTTACATGGACATTTGTTGTTTGTTGTTGGGAATTGATTTTTGGCCTGGAGGTGGATGATACCGGCCAGTGCCCCCTGGAATCCAGAATTGTAGTCCGAGGTGACCTCGTTCTTGATGTAGTCGGATCTGACGTCACTGTAGTTGTCCTTTTCGTCGGGCCCGCCCACGAGCGCCCCGTGCAGGATGTGGGGGTTAGGGGCCGTCGTTTGGAACTGGGGCCAGCCGCAGGCGGCGGGCTTATTCGGACACGAGGCCCCGGCGTGGTGAGGTCGAAGCGGGTATTTCTTGCCGTAGCCAACCTCGAAACTGAAGCAGCCCCCGTCGTGGCGGTTGTCGCCCAGGAGGTAGTTGATCTGTTCCACGGCCCACTTTCTGTAGGCGGCCGGGTTGATGCCAGCTTCAGCAGCCACCAGGGCAATGAAGGCGGAGTTACCGGCGTATCTGAGATGTAGGAATAATGCAGCATAAGTATAGGACTTTCAATGTGTTTATCATTGGGAAGTAAAGAGAGGTAATACCGATAATAAAACAAAATCGATACAAAACACCAATTCAAAAAAAAAGTGAAAAAAAAAAATTACTTTCCAAGTTAATGATGACTTAGAAATAGCAGAATATCCACCATCTTTTACTATTTCTACCAAATGGAAATTCGCTCTAAATAGACATATCTGGGACTAGAAAAATGTCCCCAGATAACTTGAACCCAGCCCATCTGCTAGATTTACAATTACTCAGATTTATTAAATGCTCTTTTTTTATGCAGGTCCCTTTACATTCTTTTAAAGTTAAAACGACCAGTTTAACTTACGGGAAAATATTTAGGACATTTAAGACGTACCAACCCTTACAAAAGTTATTGGTATTTTTTGAGCCTATAAACAACGTTACAGCGATGCCAGCTTTACTAATTTTATTGACGACTGCACAATACAAACTGTCTAACGAAAAGTTCACGTGAACTGACCTTGTTGAGCCCCATTTGGCCCTCCAGGCCAGGCCGCACGGGGTGTAGGCCACACTGCCCCCAGGCATCCAGTCACGGAAGAAGGCCGTCACCAAGTCTCTGTACTTCTTCTCTTTGGTCTCTTCATACATCAACAAGTGACAACCCACTGTTGAAAAAAAAACAATATGCTAAATTTAATATATTTATTGCCAATATAGAGCTACACCGTACATCCACCGGCATAGATGCAAGAACTTCTAAAATGATGGCAAAGACAGATGGTTGAAGCAATGTTTCATTTTATGTCCACTTTCTTCACGAAAAACGAGCAGCACGGGTTCCCACAGTTAAATTAATATTTTAAATGAATCTGATTCGCCCCCATGACTCACCCTGTTTATCATCCCAGCTGTATGCCCAGGCTGTCTCATGTTCTACAAATGACCTTGCGTCGGTCAGATACTGACCCTGTTTCGTTGCCCTGTGCAGCCAGACGCTGGCCTCACACAACACGTCTTTGTCCCCACTGGTGTCGTAGAACTCGGCGGCCCCCTTGTACAGACCCCTTGAGTGTAACAATGATGTTAAATGTGTTATAATACATGTGTTATAATACATGTGTTCATGTATCGAATTCTTCTTATTATGTTTTGAAAGATATTGTTATGACTATGACATATTTTTATGATTATGACATATTCTTATGATTATGATTTTGTTATGATTATGACATATTCTTATGATTATGACATATTCTTATGATTATGATTTTGTTATGATTATGACATATTCTTATGATTATGACATATTCTTATGATTAAGATTTTGTTATGATTATGACATATTCTTATGATTATGACATATTCTTATGATTATGATTTTGTTATGATTATGACTTATTGTTATGATTATGACATATTCTTATGATTATGACATATTCTTATGATTATGACATATTCTTATGATTATGACATATTCTTATGATTATGATTTTGTTACGATTATGACAAATTGTTATGATTATGACATATTGTTATGATTATGACATATTCTTATGATTATGACATATTGTTACGATTATGATTTTGTTACGATTATGACATATTCTTATGATTATGACATATTCTTATGATTATGACATATTGATATGATGAGTAGGATGTGGGTAAATGTTTTGACAAATTTACGTTACATAAAGTTATGATGAGTACGAAATATGTACACATTTGTCAAATTTTCGTTCTATTACATATTGAACGCTCTCCAACCTGTGAGACTTAGCGAAGGCGTATAGACTTTTGGCCGCACTCAGTAGTTTGTTGCTGTACGCTGTGTCACCTTTGCCCTTAAAGACGATGGAACCAGCTGCCAGGGCTGCGGCTGTACCAGCGGCGATGTCACTACCCTATATACAAAAATTAAAAAAAAAATGTTTTGATTAGCATTCTGGGTGAAGATTTATACAATACTTACATTTTTTAAAATTTTTATTTATAGAGTAAAGAACAAACAATCAATCTGTTAATCCAACTATAGTTGTTGATTTATTCTGATACATTATTCTTATAAGAATAAAGAAAATGACAAATGTACGATTCGTAATGCCTTCTGTCAGTGCTTGGATTGGAATGGGCCCAATCAGTGCTCGATTTAAGTTAAAACCAGTGCCGGGGAAGAACACAAATTTCTGGAGAGCCGGGGATAAATGTCTATGATTTCATCTCCGGCTGGCATATATTAGCTAAAGCAGAGC
>JAGDYQ010000053.1:202112-214117 GCA_021962125.1 Bulinus truncatus | reverse complement strand
TCAATAATTTCTGTTCATAGAAATGAATTTTTTCCCCCACTTTTCTTTAAAAAAAATCTAGATCTCTTCATTAAAACTATATGGTAAGAGATCGCTATAATTATAGATTTTCTTCTAATAGAATGCAGTCATCCTAAATGAAATAGTGACTGAGTTTTATTCTTCACAGTAAGATATGGACAACGCAGCCGATGAGTCCAATAAAAAAAATGTTATGCTATTGAGCAAACTTATCTGATACATTCCTTTTAACAACAAAATGGTCACTGTTACATGAGCCCAAAATTTAATCCCTGTAGCAACTTCGATAACTTTGTTAAATAATGGGAAGGTGCATAAATAATTTACTCCAGAGACACACTGTCCATGTTAACAGACGAGTTAAGAAAATATGGAAACTATATTCATAGATGACTTGGAGATTTTAATTGATAGACTAAAGTATTTAACTCAGAGACTAAATTATGCTCATATATATAGTAGGGTGGCTCGTGGCACTTTGGTAGTGAGCCGGACCTTCATGCTGCAGCACTACCTGCTTGCTGTGTGTTACAGGTTTGACTTCCGGCGAATCCTAGTCACCTAGATATATCTCCTGTGGTGCCTCCAAGACCATGGCACTATGGGTTATGATAGGAATGAAAGGATTCTATGATGACACTGTTTTTGTATTACCTGCGACCTTCCCCCAACTAAACATGTTATTTTTACCTCTTTCTCATATTGTCAATGGTCCATCTTTCAATGAGGAGTGAATTCTCTCTGGCCACGACGGCCTGATTCCCCTCGGTAACCAGAGACTCCTGCATGCCGTGGTGACACTCTGGGAAGAACATTATGTCTAGACAGATGGGGATGTTGTTTTGACACAGCTGCTGGGTGTGGTAACAGAACTCGCTGGCTCGAATACACTGGAAATACAAACAGACACAGTTTACAATAATGTCATCGGTCAAGCTATTATTATTATTATTATTCATATACAAGATTTAGCCCAGATTAAAACCAGCCAATGTTCACTTCAGATGACACAAGTTGATGGCGCCGCCTAGCCGAATCAGTGGCTAAATGATGCCATTTCGCTCGCTCTGTGTAGTTTATGAAGCTGCCATGTGTCTGTGTCATTTATTCTTATGACTTGAAGGAAACCTACGATTTGATTGATTACCTATTAATAATCAAGCAAAAGGGATTTCAGTAGTGATAATTTAACATGAGAGGTTGAGAAATCGTAGACAGCAAACCAACTAAAAAGGATTTGGGTAATGATTATTAAGAAGTTAAGGATGAGAAATCACAGAGAGCAGAGTTTCTCCAACCTAGTCAAGTGATGTCCAATATTTCAACTTTGAAAGTGTGCACCATTGAAGTTATTGGGGCGGCTTTTTTTTTACTTTGGAACTTCAGGCAGTGTAAGTTCAATATCTACATCATCCAGTACTGTTGGTAAACATTTGGAACTGGCAACATTCACCCATCCTAATGTTTTTTGGCGTGCAGCAAACTTTAGTTTATCAAGTGCATAAGCTGGTCGGTTTACATGGAAAGTTTTTTGTTTCTTTTAATATTTTTTTTGGCTCTTGTTGACCCTTTAAGGAGTGGAGTGAACATGGTATAGGGAATGGAGGGGAACATGGTATAGGGAAGGGAGTGGAGGGGAACATGGTGTAGGGTATGGAGGGGAACATGGTATGAGGAAGGGAGTGGAGGGGAACATGGTATAGGGAAGGGAGTGGAGGGGAACATGGTATAGGGAATGGAGGGGAACATGGTATGGGGAATGGAGGAACATGGTATGGGGAAGGAGTGGAGGGGAACATGGTATAGGGAATGGAGGGAACATGGTATAGGGAATGGAGGGGAACATGGTATAGGGAATGGAGGGAACATGGTATGGGGAAGGGGAGTGGAGGGGAACATGGTATAGGGAATGGAGGGGAACATGGTATGGGGAAGGGAGTGGAGGGGAAACATGGTATAGGGAGTGGAGGGGAACATGGTATAGGGAATGGAGGCGAACATGGTATTGGGAATGGAGGGGAACATGGTATAGGGAATGGAGGGGAACATGGTATGGGGGAGGGAGTGGAGGGGAACATGGTATAGGGAATGGAGGGGAACATGGTATAGGGAATGGAGGGGAACATGGTATGGGGGAGGGAGTGGAGGGGAACATGGTATAGGGAGTGGAGGGGAACATGGTATAGGGAATGGAGGGGAACATGGTATGGGGAAGGGAGTGGAGGGGAACATGGTATAGGGAGTGGAGTGGAACATGGTATAGGGAATGGAGGGGAACATGGTATGGGGAAGGGAGTGGAGGGGAACATGGTATGGGGAAGGGAGTGGAGGGGAACATGGTATAGGGAATGGAGGGGAACATGGTATGGGGAATGGAGGGGAACATGGTATGGGGAAGGGAGTGGAGGGGAACATGGTATAGGGAATGGAGGTGAACATGGTATAGGGAATGTAGGGGAACATGGTATGGGGGAGGGAGTGGAGGGGAACATGGTATGGGGGAGGGAGTGGAGGGGAACATGGTATGGGGGAGGGAGTGGAGGGGAACATGGTATGGGGGAGGGAGTGGAGGGGAACATGGTATGGGGGGTAGCTGTCATATTGAAGGGACTGCAGTCTTCACAGTCAAGATAAGAGGGGGGGGGGAAATCATACATTCATTATGGAAAATCAAAAAAAATCAATTCCAGTTATTACAATGATTATTTGATCTCTTTCTTCACATCGGATAAACTAATCTCAAACAAACCCTCTCAAAGAATGCCCATAGCTTTTTACTGATCAAATAATATCACACAGGAAAATTTTTTTTTTTAGTTTCCAATAAGGTGAATTTGACAGGGAAAATATTTCAGATATTGTACTGAAGATTTTTTTTTACTATGAACACGTTAAGAGCTCCGAGGAAACCATTTACATAGCCACACCTGAGGTCGACACCCCATTAAATTATTCACAGACGAGGCTGTACATCAGGTAGGGCTAAATGTACCTGATTTTGTATTTCTTATCTCCCTGTGTTATTTAAGAATGAAAGCCATAACTGCTAAAGAGCATCATACCAAACAATGTATAAATGTAAACAAGACTAAAAGTGCTCTGAATATAACAACGAAAACCAGAGCCACCTGTTATCTTAAAGAAACGGAATTAAAATGTTTTTTGTTTACCTTAAAATGACATTAGTTTAAATCAACGTTTAGTTGATTTCTGTCATGAATTTCTTGAATTTTAAAGGCGCTTCTATATAACAGTAAAAGTAAAGTTGCCTTAGCCCTACTGGGCCATCGGGACAGATGAATTTCAGAATTCATCAGTTTCTATAACCTCGGCATATGGAAGGATTGTGTGGTTAGCACAACGCCCAGCCGCCTTTACTTCCCCAACTTTAAGTCAGGTACCCATTTAAAGCTGGCTGGGCTTGCGGGACGACTATGCACCAAATAACACCTGGAAAAAATTCCATGGTTCTCACCGAGGATCGAACCCGTGACTCTCAGGTTGACAGTCGAGTATCTGCACCACTCAGCCACCCGTCCCTCTATATAACAGTGGTTATAAATAATTACCATGCACACAAAAAAAAAAACAAGCCAAGACCATCAAAAGACAAAAAAAAAACAAGCAACACACTCACTGACCTCTATTTTATCAAGAGTACACTTGTGGGCCACTCTACCGCGTATGACCGGGCAGTGCGGACCCTCCACTCTGCCCTTCACCGAAACATCTGGAGTCCTGGCCTCGACAATCAGCAGTACCAACTCCTTCGACAGCTGCAGAGGATCCTTCAAGTCTTCTTCCATATCTGAGCCAGTGTCTCCTTGAGATAAAAAAAATTAACAAACAGCAGACGTCAAGGATTGAGAAATTTAAAGAACGTGTGGGGGGGGGGGATGAGAACCCACCACCTTACGAGTTACGGGAACAGTTACGGGAACATTTGTGGGAAAAGTTGCTGGAACCGTTGAGGGTTCAGTTGCTGGAACCATTGAGGGAACAGTTACTGGAACATTTGAGGGAACAGTTGCAGGAATGCTGGGATTCATTTTATTTTTTAAAGATTCAGATAAATCATGCAAATGAGAGCAGGGAAATAAATATCTGTGCCAGCATAAAATTGTGATTTTTAGCAACAGCCCACATAATCATAAATCACTTTCCATAATACAATCTAACTGACCATCTCATTGCCTTCTTAGTCGTCATGGCAGCAACCACATGACTTACTGACATTATAATACAATTGTAAACAGTTGCAGTTGACTGTCCCTTTATATATGACATATATATAAATGTGATATATGAGATAATAACAAGCGGGTAATGGCAAAATAACAGGAAAAGAATTTCACAGCAAAAAACCTGATCACATCCATACCCTAAAATGCAGGTATTATTAATATAATATTATGATCACGGGTCCACACTTGAGCTATAACTGGGTATATTCAATTAAGACAGTTAAAAATTCAGAGCTACTACTATGTGTGCATGCTTGAAATTACATCACTGGAGCTGTCTGGCCAACAGTGGCTGGACATATTAAATCAACCTAACTGGACATATATGACCAATACTAGCTTGACCTATCTGGTCAACAGTGGCTGGATTTACTGTGGTGCTTCCATGACTATTACACTCCTGGTTGTGGTGGGTGGGGGGGGGGGTGAAAGAAGGGCACTGCAAAACCACCCCATTAGTGGTTTTAAGGATCTAGGGGCTAAGGGAACATTTAAGTCCACCCTCCCCCATCCCACCTACTTTTTAACAGACCAGTCATTTGGACTATACATTGTGACTGTTGACAGACCAGTCATTTTGGACTACACATTGTGACTGTTGACAGACCAGTCATTTTGGACTACACATTGTAACTGGTGACAGACCAGTCATTTTGGACTACACATTGTGACTGTTGACAGACCAGTCATTTTGTACTACACATTGTGACTGGTGACAGACCAGTCATTTTGGACTACACATTGTAACTGGCGACAGACCAGTCATTTTGGACTACACATTGTGACTGTTGACAGACCAGTCATTTTGTACTACACATTGTGACTGGTGACAGACCAGTCATTTTGGACTACACATTGTAACTGGTGACAGACCAGTCATTTTGGACTACACATTGTAACTGGTGACAGACCAGTCATTTTGGACTACACATTGTGACTGTTGACAGACCAGTCATTTTGGACCACACATTGTGACTGTTGACAGACCAGTCATTTTGGACTACACATTCATTGTGACTGTTGACAGACCAGTCATTTTGGACTACACATTGTGACTGGTGACAGACCAGTCATTTTGGACTACACATTGTAACTGGCGACAGACCAGTCATTGTGGACTACACATTGTAACTGGTGACAGACCAATCATTTTGGACTACACATTCTGATTGTTGAAAGACCAGTCATTTTGGACTACACATTGTGATTATAGACAGATCAGTCATTTTGGACTACACATTGTGATTGTTGAAAGACCAGTCATTTTGGACTACACATTGTGATTATAGACAGATCAGTCATTTTGGACTACACATTGTGATTGTTGAAAGACCAGTCATTTTGGACTACATATTGTGATTATAGACAGACCAGTCATTTTGGACTACACAAGAAAATGTAAAAAGTAAATTTCCCTTAGCCCTTATGGGCCCCCGGGGAAGATGGGGTGCAGAGTTAATCTGTCTCTGTAGCCACAGCATGTTAGTGGAGTGTAGGGATAGCACAAAGCACTGCCGCCATTGCTCCCCCAACGAAAGTCAAGCAGAATGGACATATGGGACTTTTCAACCAACGTTTACTACGACCTTGACCTTATGCAAATGATTTAGAAGTTCAAAGGTCTTTCAATCATCGGATACATCTTTTTAAAGAAAATATTTTTTTTTTTAATTGACATTTATTTGGCAGCAGCGTGATCTACGTAACAAACATATATTTGGCAGCAGCGTGATCTACGTAACAAACATATATTTGGCAGCAGTGTGATCTTTGTAAGATATGTGTACACTAATTTAAACAGGGTTGATCAGAGGCGTACCTAGGGTGGGGGTCCAAAATCGAAAGTCCCCCCCGGGTCCCAGCTTGAGGGGGGCCCCAAAAATTTTTTTTACATTAAATATTAAGAACATTCTCATGTTATGGTGTCGAATTCAAAATGCAGGGGACCCCCCAAAGTAGCCAAGCCCCCCCCCCAGGGCCCCCAAATCACTAGGTTCGGCACCGGGGTTGATGGGATTTCTTTAGAAGGAGCATTTCTAAAAAAGCTTTTCATCACCGCCTGACCTCAACCTCTCCAGCACCTGCACAGCACCTAATACGGCAGTGTTTTTCAACCGGGGTTCCGCAAGGGCCAGCCAGGGGTTCCGCGATTGAATTGAAAAAAAAATTAATAGCAAAAATTTAGGGCCATGAAGGGACATAAAGGGGGTATACAGGTTCCGCCAGAAATCTGACGACACCAAAGGGTTCCCCTGAATAAAAAAGGTTGAAAAACATTGTAATACGGTGATGACACAGAGTAAGCAGCACGCGGTATACGTACGTACAGAACATGTAATGCCATTCATTTATTTTGGGAAGTCTTTCATTTTTAATGACGTATTGAGTAAATCCGGCGGAAAGTCAACCTGACCTGCCATGTTCCTTTAAGGTCTTACCAAAAAAAAAAAGGCGTTACGTGTGTGTGTGTGTGTGTCATCATGTCACACTGTCATCACCGCGGTCTTTGTCGTTTACACGTCTAGGCGGCTGGATCGCCACTTCATTAACAAGCTTCCATACCGGTGTGTGCGCCGCCCCCCTCCCCTCCCCCGGTCCCGACCTGGGAGCCCACGTCACACAGAGGGGAATGTGGCGGGGGTGGGGAGAGAGAGAGAGAATCTGATTGTGGGAGTCGAGGGGGGGTGGGGGAATATTGAAATATGATCTCGTTTATGGTTGTTGTTTTACTGTCTACTATATTTAGTTGCATGGGGGGACGGGGGGACCGGGGGGGGGGGGAAATGACACACTTCAGAAATACTTAGGTGGGGGGCATGGCAACCAGTAAGCTGGGGGGGGGGGACCGTTGGTCCAACACCAGAGATTCTCAAACTGTTAGCGATTCTCGACCCACTTTTTAAAAAAATACTACAAAAAAATATCTTTTTTTAAAAAAAAAAATGCACTGAAAAGTAAAAAGAATAGCCCATTACTAATTATATATATATATATATATATATATATATATATATATATATATATATATAACCGTGGTCTCCCATAATGGTATATAGATTACTTATTTATCGCAACTTAACTAACGTTAAGGCACATTCTGTTAACTATATTGTAATCACCCACGCTTTTTTTTTCTTAAGCAATGATAATTTATATGAATGTGTGCATGATATAATGCATTACTTTCTAAACTTTACAGTGCACTTTAATAAAAGCTTTTTTTTTAAGTTTTTTTTATTCGTTTTATTTTATAGATGTGATGAAAGAATTGAATTTGCTATTGTTGCACACTTCTGCCCTAATTTTGGCATGACTATACAAAACACGCCATTTTGCGCATGCGTGCACTGGTGATATAGGCCTACCACTGGTGCTATACCTACCACATTTTTTTTGTGTAGGCCTACATAATAATCTCAAAGCGAATTTTCCCCCAATTTTCATTCTCTACAAAATTTTAATTCATGGACTCGAAATGTTTACAATGGTGTACTGTCACCTAGAGTCTTCACGTCTGACACCTTTGACCCTTCTCACTAAATTAGAACAGGTCCAAAAATGAGTTAAAAAGACAAACCCAAAGAAAAAAAAACGTATCAATCAGGTAATTATTTCAAATTTCAGGCGACCCACTTCAAATCAGCCCGCGGCCCACTTCAAATCAGCCCGCGACCCACTTCAAATCAGCCCGCGACCCACTTCAAATCAGCCCGCTCGACCCCCCCCCCCTCAGTTGTACACATCTTTTCGTCTCCCACATTTCGCTGACATACCCTGGTGGTGAAGGAAGAGGGTTGGCAGTAACTTCCAACTAAATTTTTATTTTTGTGAAAAAAAAAACAACCTACAACAATATCAAGACTGTTATACTACTGTGTGCCGGCCGTTAAGTCCACCCCCCCCCACCACCACTACCCCCGCAAGTAGGTCAAATGTAATCGATTCATTCTTCGCAACTTTTTGCTTTCGACCGCAAACCTTAAACTCGGTGTCGCCAACCGAGGCATTTTGCTTACAGCAAATCGTTGTTTAAACGGAACAAAAACCCTTTAACTAAGACCGCTGCCAACCAAGGTGTTCCACTGAACAATACATTAAAGCCAAAAAAAAAAAAATTGCTTGATTAAGTATTTCATGACCGTGTTAGGGGAAAAAAAAAAAGAGTGTTATACCAAAAACGTTACACCTCCCGGGGAATCGCAAAAAAAAAAACGTGGATATTGGGTTGCCATTGGTTAGGTCTATTCATACGTGTATACGAATGCAGCGTATCGACACGTGGGCGTGGTCAACGGCAGCGTAGAGGGTTGACCAATGTAGTCACCACAAGTAAAGTCTTATGTGATGCGACGTATACACAGAGGCCGGATTTACAGTTTCAAGGGGCCCTAGGCCAACAAAAAAATTGAGGCCCCATTTAAAAAAATATATATTGCTATGCTTTTTTTAAAAATATTTTTGTATACTACTCAAAATTTAGGGGCCCCTAGGCCACGCCATATATATATATATATATATATATATATAGAGAGAGAGAGAGAGAGAGAGAGATAAACTGCTCCGCCCTGTATACAGTCTACAGCGGGTTCAAAGTTCAAACTGCCTTGAGTGCAGTGCCGAACCTAGAGATTTGAGGGCACGGGGGGCTTGGCTTCTTTGGGGGCCCCTGCATTATGACATTCGACACCATGACATGAGATAATGTACTTAATATTGGAAGTGAAAAAAATTTTGGGGCCCCCCTCAAGCTGGGGCCCGGAGGGACTTTTGAATTTGGACCACCCTAGGAACGCCTCTGAACTTGAGTGTCATGAACTGTATATTTGACTATGAGGCGATCACACTGATGCATGCAGACGTCACACAATGAATTAAGATTTAGTTTCGTAAAAACACATCCCCCAGCCCGCTATTCGGTCCGGCCTTTTAAGTTTGACGGGGGTGGAGGGGGTTGAAAGTTTGTCCACCCCTAGTCTGAGACTGACGTCACCCGGGCCCAAAAGCCGAGAGGGGGGCTCACAAGGGGGTTGGCGTAAACCCATTTTTTATTTTACAACCACCCGCCTCTCCACCACCAGCAGGACAAGTGAAGTTTTCTTCCAGTCGCCATTGATGACGCGGTGACTTAAACTTAACATGGGACAAAGCAGCTGCGAGGAAGGGGGGGGGGTGTCATATATAAATCTTCATCCTCCAATTTGAAGATTAGGAACAAGGGGGCGGTTACTCGATGGGATATTCCCCCCCCCCCACCCACCAAATTCTTTGTTGTTGTTCTTTTTATTTTACAAATTTTAATGAGGAGAAGGAAGACGGCGGAAGGGAGAGAGAGAGAGGGTGAGGAGGGAGAGAGAATGGACAGACAGACTTGATAGATAAAAAGACAGATATGCAGACAGACAGACAGACATTAGATTAGATAGATAGATGATAGATAGATAGATGATAGATAGATAGATGATAGATAGATGATAGATAGATAGATGATAGATAGATAGATAGATAGATAGATATAGATAGATAGATGATAGATAGATAGATGATAGATAGATAGATGATAGATAGATAGATAGATAGATAGATAGATAGATAGATAGATAGATATAGATAGATAGATAGATAGATAGATAGATAGATAGATAGATAGATAGATGATAGATAGATAGATGATAGATAGATAGATAGATGATAGATAGATAGATAGATAGATAGATAGATAGATAGATAGATAGATAGATAGATAGATAGATAGATAGATAGATATAGATAGATAGATAGATAGATAGATAGATAGATAGATGATAGATGATAGATAGATAGATAGATAGATATAGATAGATAGATAGATAGATAGATAGATGATAGATAGATAGATAGATAGATAGATGATAGATAGATAGATAGATAGATAGATAGATAGATATATAGATAGATGATAGATAGATAGATAGATAGATAGATAGATAGATAGATAGATAGATAGATAGATATAGATAGATAGATAGATAGATATAGATAGATAGATAGATGATAGATAGATAGATATAGATAGATAGATAGATAGATAGATAGATAGATAGATAGATAGATAGATAGATAGATAGATAGATAGATAGATAGATAGATAGATAGATAGATAGATAGATGATAGATAGATGATAGATAGATAGATAGATGATAGATAGATAGATAGATAGATAGATAGATAGATAGATAGATAGATAGATAGATGATAGATAGATAGATAGATGATAGATAGATAGATAGATAGATAGATAGATAGATAGATAGATAGATAGATGATAGATAGATAGATAGATAGATAGATAGATAGATAGATAGATAGATGATAGATAGATAGATAGATAGATAGATAGATAGATAGATAGATAGATAGATAGATAGATAGATGATAGATAGATAGATAGATAGATAGATAGATAGATGATAGATAGATAGATAGATAGATAGATAGATATAGATAGATAGATAGATAGATAGATAGATGATAGATAGATGATAGATAGATAGATAGATAGATAGATAGATAGATAGATAGATAGATAGATAGATGATAGATAGATAGATAGATAGATAGATAGATAGATAGATAGATAGATAGATAGATGATAGATAGATAGATAGATAGATAGATAGATAGATAGATAGATAGATAGATAGATAGATAGATAGATAGATAGATAGATAGATAGATAGATAGATAGATAGATAGATAGATATATAGATAGATAGATAGATAGATAGATAGATAGATAGATAGATAGATAGATAGATAGATAGATAGATAGATAGATAGATAGATAGATAGATAGATAGATAGATAGATAGATAGATAGATAGATAGATAGATAGATAGATAGATAGATAGATAGATAGATAGATAGATAGATAGATAGATAGATAGATAGATAGATAGATGATAGATAGATAGATAGATAGATAGATAGATAGATAGATAGATAGATAGATAGATAGATAGATAGATAGATAGATAGATAGATAGATAGATAGATAGATGATAGATAGATAGATAGATAGATAGATAGATAGATAGATAGATAGATAGATAGATAGATAGATAGATAGATAGATAGATAGATAGATAGATAGATAGATAGATAGATAGATAGATAGATAGATAGATAGATAGATAGATAGATAGATAGATAGATAGATAGATAGATAGATAGATAGATAGATAGATAGATAGATAGATAGATAGATAGATAGATAGATAGATAGATAGATGATAGATAGATAGATAGATAGATAGATAGATAGATAGATAGATAGATAGATAGATAGATATATAGATAGATGATAGATAGATAGATAGATAGATAGATAGATAGATAGATAGATGATAGATAGATAGATGATAGATAGATAGATAGATAGATAGATAGATAGATAGATAGATAGATGATAGATAGATAGATAGATAGATAGATGATAGATAGATAGATGATAGATAGATAGATAGATAGATAGATAGATAGATAGATAGATAGATAGATAGATGATAGATAGATAGATAGATAGATAGATAGATAGAATAGACAGACAGACAGACAGACAGATAGATAGATAGATAGATAGATAGATAGATAGATAGATAGATAGATAGATAGATAGATAGATAGATAGATAGATAGATAGATAGATAGATAGATAGATAGATAGATAGATAGATAGATAGATAGATAGATAGATAGATAG
>JAGDYQ010000053.1:180374-201612 GCA_021962125.1 Bulinus truncatus | reverse complement strand
TAGTTTTACATGCTCAGTAGGGTTATGACTTTTTTGTAACCTCATATTTACATGGCAAGAAAAGGTGACTTTTAATGAGTGTATTATGACACAAATAACCTTTTCTGAAAATATTTGAAAAACCTTCCTCACCAAACCATAAAACGAATATTATATATTAATATATATAAAACAACACTGTAATGGAAAGTCACATAAGAACAACAAGCATGAGTATAGAGATGTCCAAAATATGAAATGATAATAAAGGACAGCATAGGAAATATAAATTAAGTTTTATGCTTCATCATTAGTGAGAATAAAACAGTTAATAGTGTCTTTGAAGTCTAACAACGTGGAACAATATCTTGCATTATTTGTATAGCTCTTTCTGCATAGCAGTTACTTCGTTCTATACCAGGTATTGCTTAATCTTCACAGACCCAGTGCCTCAAGAAGAATCTTTCTGCTTCAGTGTATCTATGCAAAACAGGTGCTAAAATCTCTTTTCCTATTTTCCAGTCCCTTTGATCTGAAAACCATACTTCAGACCATGCATGTCCTCGCTATGAAAGTACACACAAGTTCAAATTTCTCGTTTCTATTTTCCGGAATGCTAGAAGTGCTAGTATTGCACTTGAATTCCAACGAGCATTACTTAAAGCCGTCAGTCTCTGGAAGTGAATTACTGGAAAGGTTTTATTTCATTCGTTACAGTGAAATACTTGCGTCAAATGATGTAAGAACTTCATGTCGTCTTTCCATCCTTTGTTTTCTCACATGATTTCTGAACTACTATCTTGAGAATAAAGTGACTCTTTAAGTGACTCGTAATTTGCGCTAATTTCAGCAACAAATGGATAAGAAATGTTTGGATTAGACGTCTCCCTGCCGAAAACAGAATCCATAGTATGCTTGAGTACTAGGCCTAAAACATGAAGCTGGCAGCCTATGTACTGAGGGATTTGTCCACTGTTCTGTTGACAGTAATTTTGCAGCTTGCGTATCACACCATTTTTGCTGCCAGAATAGTTCGTATTCAGCTAGAACAGCCCTATTCGCTGTAAATATTGTCTTTGCTTTTCCATTTGTCAGAGGCAATATGGCTAATCGAATTTCTTTTTCAACGTTTTTCAGTAAAACAACTTGTTTTTCTGCTTCTATTCTTTTTCTGTCAAAATGTATGCACCATTCAAAGTTTTGTAAGCTGTTTTTATAAACTGCAACTTCAACAAATCTGCTTCTTTATAGGTTGCCTTATACACTCCTGACTGCGAAGGAGCTTCAATAATGGGAGAGTGTTCGCTTATTATTTTTAAAACTTTGCAAGCTTTATTTGTTGAAAAATTTGCTTTCCTACTAAATTAATTACAAACAGACGATTACAGTTGAATGAAATTGAAATAAAAAAATACAATATTCTCAAATCAACCAAGCAGACTATCCAAATTTCAAGCAGACCACTCGTGACAATTACCAAACAAAGGTATCATAAGATTTGATTATTTTTGGTACAGTTGCAGTAGACGCATAATACACTAAAACAGTGCACTTAAAATTTAAAATAAACTTTTTTGATTTATTTTGTATCAGACATAGAGGTAAAAAATACCCTATAAAGTTCCTGGAAGTAATTAATGTAATCAAATATTTGTTAATGCGCAATCCATAGAGAAGTAATTTTATTGAAAAACGCTTCTTATTTGTAAACACAAGATGGCGTTGGTGGGGAAGGTTTTTTTGAGTGAAAAATAAATTAATATTATTTTCATATTTTGTTCACAATTGTTCATTAAAAAATGCCATAAAAAATAAGATTCTAAAAAAAAAATGTAAAAAGTACTAACCCTAATGCTCAGTGTTTGACCTTTTAAAGTGATCAAGCAAATATAAACAACAAACCATTTCACACACAGACACACATAGACACAATTTTTTTAAAAATATCAACACAGGGGATGAAGTTTGTAGAAACGTATCTATACCCTACCAAATGTCGACCCTAAGTGGTGCGGGGCCCGACTGAATATTTTTGCTGCCCATCCCCTCTCCGTTGTTGCTTTTTTTTTTCGCTAAAATGTCAATCATTGTTTTGTTGGTTGACATTCATTCAAAACATATAACATCAGCCACCGATCATGACGCCAATGATTTGACTCATTTTACAAACAGCCAGATAGCGTACAGTTGAAGCATTGGACATTGCTTGTCATAAAATTGAAATAAAAAAAATCTTTTTATTGTTATAAATGTTGGCCAGTAGTTTGGGAAATTATAATCGTAGGCCTACATTCTGTCAGTAGTTGGCACTATATAAAAATTGCTCACTGTCCCATCTTCGCATTACTTTAAAACATCGCGATATATATATATATATATATATATATATATATATATATATATATATATATAATTGGTTTTTTAAGCTCTGTTTGTTTCAGTGCCGAACCCAGGGATTTGGGGGCCTCGGGGGCCGCTTGGCCTCTTTCGGGTCCCTACATTTTGACATTCGACATAATGACATGAGATAATGTACTTAATATTTAATGTAAAAAAAATAATTTAGGAGCCCCCCCCCCCGCCTTCCCTCAAGCTGGGGCCCAGGGGACTTTCGAATTTGGACCCGCCTACCCCCACCCTAGTACGCCTCTGGTTTGTTTACACGAATTGACCGAGACGAATAAAAAAGAAAACAACAACAATAGTTGAAAGTAAGGTAAAGAGGTGAGATTGGTTGGGGGGGGGGTGATTTTATTAGCAAGCATATTGTGTCATGTATTAAAAAAGTTCACTATAAGTATAAGACCAAAGATAAATATTTGCATTCCATCAAATATGGTAATGTGCTGTCGATCAGAGTGTAAACTACTCGCGAGCATTGAACCTCATCCCCCACCCACCCTTCTGCACTGGGTACAATAGGGAACAATCTCTCTAATGGACCTATAAACTGGCACTGACCCACTTTAATACAATCCCCAAGGTGACACTGCTATCAGGTGTACGAGGAATGGTAGCTTGCAACAACGAAAGGGGTCTCAGCAATAGCTTTTCTAAAATGGTCTCTAATTCTCGAAAAAAATGTATTTTTATGGAGTATGAGGCTGCATGTTACCCACAACCCTTCATCTCCCCTTATGTACACCCGTAACATCTTCAGCTTGGATTAGGAGATGGAAATCATACCATATAACTGTAGCACATCTCTGGTCACTAGCTCAGTGTGTGTGGCCTAGAGATGAACGCATCATCAGACAAGAGATGTCCTTACGTTTTTTTTGGCGCCCTGGACAAACGTATATTTTGGGACCATAAACAAACGTATATTTTGGGACCATAGACAAACGTATATTTTGGCACCCTGGACAAACGTATATTTTGGGACCATAAACAAACGTATATATTTGGGACCATAAACAAACGTATAATTTGGGACCATAGACAAAGTATATTTTGGGACCATAGACAAACATATATTTTGGGACCATAGACAAACGTATATTTTGGGACCATAAACAAACGTATATTTTGGGACCATAATCAAACGTATATTTTGGGACAATAGACAAACGTATATTTTGGGACCATAATCAAACGTATATTTTGGGACCATAGACAAACGTATATATTTTGGGACCATAAACAAACGTATATTTTGGGACCATAGACAAACGTATATATTTGGGACCATAAACAAACGTATATTTTGGGACCATAGACAAACGTATATATTTGGGACCATAAACAAACGTATATTTTGGGACCAAAGACAAACGTATATATTTGGGACCATAAACAAACGTATATTTTGGGGCCAAAGACAAACGTATATATTTGGGACCATAAACAAACGTATATTTTGGGACCATAGACAAACGTATATTTTGGGACCATAGACACACGTATATTTTTATGGCCCTAAGAAAATCTGCAATTGTGGGCTCTAAGCAAAATTACATTTTAGAAGAAGGATCTAAAAAAAAAAGTCAAAGGGCAGACTCTTGCTAATCTTTGACCCCCAAATGATCTTTGACAAATGTGGACCTCTGATTCCCCTCTCCCCACTCGACCACAGATCTGCTGTTTAATTACTTCAGTACAGTAGCATATTCGTAGCACTAATCTTAATTCCTAATTTAAAAAAAAATAACAACAAAAGACGTAAATCTGAAAGTCAGTCAAATCAAGTTTTTTATTTGTCAAATATAATGATACTAAAGTGATAATGTGCTGTCATCATGTTTAATTATTTTTATTATTTATACTAATGACTACACGGGCACTTGTTGTGTGTGACGGGGAGCTGGTTACGCCCCTGTAGGTGCACAATACCGGACAGGGCGCCGTGGAATCCAGAGTTGTAGTCGCAGGCCACCTCGTTCATAACGTAGTCGGACCGAACGTCCGTGTACTGGTCATTCTCATCGGGGCCCCCGACTAGCGCCCCGGTCAAAACGTGTGGGTTGGTAGAGTTCGGATCCCCGAATGTACAAGGGGCGGGTTTGCTGGGGCAGGAGGAGGCCCTGTGGTGAGGCCGAAGGGGGTACTTGCTGCCGTACCCGATCTCGTAGCTGTAGCAGCCACCGTCGTGTGGGTTGTCACCCAGGATGTAGTTGATTTGTTCCACGGCCCACTGTCTGTACTTGTCAACTTCAATCCCAGAGTCAGCGGCCACAAGAGCTAAAAACGCAGAGTTGGCAGCTAGTCTATAAGAAGTAGCAAAAAAAAAAGTACTTAGGGAATAAACAAGTTTCTATTACATGTATTATTTTGTGCAGTATAGTCTTACACAAATACATTTAAGCTGGTAATGGTTTATAGATGTTTCTATATGGTTGGCAGTCCCTATCCATATAATCTTCACTAGTGCAATCTATCGCAGTGCGGGATGCTATCGTCTACAGTTTAAGTTCATTTCAGATAGCTGAACTGTTTTTGTTTTTTTTATCCAAGCTTAGATTGGAATTTTTAGAGAAAAAAAAAATGCTCTATTGTCCCCGTTTTGTCTGTCTGTCCGTCCGTCATCACACTGTCCGTCATCACCCTAGATCTCAACAATCATAATCCTAGACCCATGATGTATATATCATTTTGTAGGTCTTGGCCTGCCAAGAAATGACTTTTTTCCATTTCGCGATCTGACCTCTCAGGGCCGTAAAAGGGAGCTTATAAAGTACCGTTTTTTACTATATAAGCTATATTAATAATGGACCGCTCTATATCTTAGCAACCATAAGTCCTAGACCCATGATGTATATATCATTGTGTAGGTCTTGGCCTGCCAAGTGTCTATCAAAAGTCCATTTTGCGATTTGACCTCTCAGGGCCAAAATATAAGAGTTTTTTATGTACCGTTTTGCTTATATTTTAAATATAAATAATAAAAGCTAATCAAAGGGGCGTAATCATTATTTATTTTTGTAACAGTTACTCAACATGACTTACTTCACCAAGATTGGCAACAACAATTTATCAAACAACAATTGACGGAGTTTTCGGACGATTAAATGACTACAATTTAGAATGTTTTAATTATGAGTCCTATTTCAGTGACCACAAACCACTTGTAGTTAGATTTAAGAGAAAATAATTTTGTTTTCAAATATAAAGAAACGTCTTTTTAATATCTTTTTTCAGATATATGCATTACACAATTGAATTTATAAACATTTACAAAATTTACAAATATTTACTGAAAGATAGCATACGTACTGATACATAATACGAAAATGCTCTAACACGTCCTGTGTCCAGAATGGAACAGGCTTAGATTGCTTGTTTTTGATTGCGCCACCAAAACCGCTGCACTCTCTTCTAGGGTGGGAAGCGAATAAAGATATTACAAAACCTGTCCCAGTTGTGCTTTTTTAGGGCTTAAGAGAATAACAGCTGTCCTTACAGAGACTAAAAAAAATACATATTATCGTCGGAGCCGTAACTACCATAGACTATATTTCGTACCCTCCTTTCTACAATGCCACCATAATGGAGACGAAATTGTCACGGAGGTACCACGGGGTGTCATACGCAAACCCTCTATTATCTAGTTATCCACCGGATGTCGAGTGTGTGAAGTCCCTGTAAGGATCAGATGAAATCTCTTAGATCCTGTAAACCACTAATGGGACGGTTTTTATGGTGCCCTTCTTTCATCCCCACCGCAGCCGATAGTGCAATGGCTATGGAGACACCACGGGAGATATATCGGGAACTTGAGCCATGACCTGAACAATTTTCTTGGTCATCACCGGAGATCGAATCAAGTACCTTCAGGTCGACAGTTGAGCGCTTTACCGCACGACCATCCGTCGCTTTGACAATCTCATCCGGTAAAAATGCCTTATTAGTAGTTTATAGGTTATCTTGCTGTGTTTAAACTTGAAAATTTTTAAACAGAACTCAGACTGTTTCTTTTTGAAACATTTCAATTTATAGTTGATTATTAAAAAATCCGAGGATATGTAAATATTCGCTGCAAATATTACAAGTTACACTAAACCCTTAATTATAATTCAAGTTCTCTTTCTTGATTATAATTCGAGTTATATTTCATGATTTTAATTTAGAGCCATCGTTCATGATTATAATTAGAGTTATCAATCATCGTATATTATTAAAAAAAAAAGAGTGCTCAGGGTTGTAATAAATCTCAGTGATCCCCACTTCATTGCCCAAGCCAACCCACAGGGCGTGTACTTGACGCCTGCACCAGGGAACCAGTTGTTGAAATAGTTGCCGACCACCGTCTTGTAAGTATTGTTTTTGGTTTCCTCGTAAAGAAGTTGATTGCAAGACACTAGAATAAAAAAAAAACCCAAAAAAAAAACAAAAAAACAAACAAACATTGAAATAAATTATACTCTGTTACAGACCACAACACGAACTAAGATTACACCTTCATTAGCACGAGTATCTTAGTTTATTTTCTATTTTTACATTTTTAACATAGTTTGTTATTTGATTTTATCGATTACCTTTTTTTGTTGTTCTAACTCGATTACTAATTGTTACACGATCATCTGACACCAGGGCTTGATTTACCGCCGGGGATATCCCCGGCACTGAGAACTGTCATCCCCGGCTCTGTTTTAGCCAATATATCCCAGCCGGGGATGAAACCATAGGCATTTCTCCCCGGCTCTGCAGACATTTTTTTTCATCCCCGCCACAGGTTTTTTTTTTCTGAAATCGAGCACAGCTTGACACATATAGATGCGGCTACGGAACCAGGTAGATCTTTCAGGTCTTGGTGAAAAGTCCTCCACTATATCTCCCGTGGTACCTACATGGCCATTGCACTATCGGCTATTTGGTAGGAGTGAAAGAAGGTTACCATTCAAACCATCCCAATAGTGGATTTATAGAATCTAAAAAGATTTCATCTCATCCTTACGGGGACTTCACACACACAGAGAAACAGGTGAACTCAAAATGGTCTACATAGGAAACTTTTAGTTGATACTTTAGTAACACTATGATGAAATGAGTATAACTGTGAGTTGTAATGTTCTAACGCTAGTTCATGAGATAAAGTAGTAAGTAAGTAAGTAAAGTTCCCTTAACCCTAACGGGCCATCGGGGCAGATGAAGTGTAGATTCATCTGTTTCTATAACCTCGGCATATGAAGGGGTTGTGTGGTTAGCACAACGCCCAGCCGCCTTTACTCCCCCCAACTTAATGTCAGGTACCCATTTACAGCTGGGTGGACTTGGGGTGGGGACTATCACCAGGACCTGAAAAAATCCCAAGGTTCTCACTGAGATCCGAACCCGGGACCCTCCGGTCGAAAGTCGAGCACTCTACACCGCACGACCACCAGTCCCCATCATGAGATAAAGCTCTATCGGATAGAAAAATCTTATTAAAATCTTCCATGATCTCATGCTTATACAATTATTAGACTAACTATTACAAACATGAATAGTAAATATTATTTTTATGCTTTGTTATAAACATGGTGGTTTTAACGCGCCTCTTGCTAATAAAGTTGTTTATGCCCTTTTTTAAGTGTATGCCGTAGAGGGCCCCAAACACTGATTTGCCCAGGGCCCCTTGTTGCTGTTAAGGCACTCATTGGTTATAAAAACTGTTCAATTTAAAATGATACAAAAATAACGCTAAATACCAGAATAAAACATTCAGTATTATGTTTATACAGCGTAATTAACTATAAATAAATAGGAATCCAATTCAGTCAGTCAATGTATATATACGTATATATATATATATATATATATTTATATATATATATATATATATATATATATATATATATATTTATATATATACATTATTTAGACATCATATCAACATTTTCATTGTCTTCCTGTTCTGTCTGTCAGTATTTCTCCAGTGTTAAAGTTATGTCAGTCCTGGCTCACATTGTCCATATTTGTGGCTGTCAGAAATGTGGCACTCGCCCACAGCATTTCTTTTAAAGCTTTATGCATCTCGATAGTTCAGATTTAATTTCAAATTTTGAGTGGATTAAAGAAAATTAATTGTTGTATCTGACATGGGGGGGGGGGGCTTTTATAAATGGTGGTCTAAGGCGGTCGCCATGTTTGCCCATCTGTAAGTAGGAAGTGCCATTGTACTAGACTTTCCCGAGTTCAGGTTAAAATAAAAGAGAAAGAGGTCATTTTAAACTAGCATTTTTTAAATATGAAAATTCTCTTAAAATATTTAATAAATATGACATCATTATAAGGTTAAAAATTTCCTCCATGATTTGGGCTGGGGGGGGGGGACCACTGAATCAGAACCATATTGAAGTGATATGATCGAGTTGGGAACGATCACTCTAGAGTCCAGCCTACTTACGTTGTTTATTCTCCAGAGTTAGTGCCCATATGTAACCAGACACTGCCTGTGTCTTGGCCTCGTTTAGGTAATGTTGATTGTGTGTCGCTCTGTACAGCCAGACCCCTGCCTGACACAATTCATCCTTGTAGCTGGTTGATGTGTATGCGTGACCCTGAGCAAGACCCCTGTGTCAAGGACGCAGACAAAATGGTCAATAATCTGGACAGTTAAGATATGTAATTAAAATAAAATAAAAAACGTATTTTCCTAAAGTGTCTTCATTGAAACAACATTGTTTCTGAAAAAAAAAGGAATTTGAAGCTCAGGATGCTGAACTTATTACACAAAATTTCTACTTTAATTTTAGAGGCTTGTATTTGTTGACACAAGTTAGCACACACATGTTTAGTTTAGTTGCATACATGCCGAAATGAAGCGCATAAAGGCTTCAGAAAATGACCGGAGACATTATTAATATGTCTTTTTCTATGATAATTTTTGTCGATATTTTTTTTTCTGTTCTGACAACCTCCTTCTTAACCCAGAAATCAAAGATTGTTGACGACTGCAGCTGTAGGTATGCACAGACAAACTGCAACCGGCAATTTCTTTGTGCATCGTGTTTCCGTTAGACTGACAAGATCATCTGCACTTACCTATGTTCATTACCAAACTTGTAGAGACTTTCGGCAGCACTCAACAGCTGGTTACTGTAGGCGGTGTCACCTTTGTCCTTAAACACTAACGAGCCAATGGCCAAAGCGGCTGCAGTTTCCCCGGCAACGTCACTGCCCTATATATAGAAAATACAAAATTATTTAATGCTTTACACGTCAGTTATGCGGCAATCATACTTTCCAAATATATAAAATCATTAAAAAAATTAAAGGAATATTCGATACGTAATAGCGACGTGTTGCATCGCCAATTGTATAGAGTTAATTGAGTATCGATATAAATTTAGCATCGATTCAGCCTTCTTACCGGATGAGCCACTGAGGCCACTAGACAAGGTCTGGGCATGGTCATGTCTTCTGGTCGACCCCAGTAGTTGTGGTCAAGGGTCTCGTTCCCCACCTGGAAGGTAAACTCCTGCTTTGATGGGTTCCAGGCCCTCAGGAAATAGTCCAGTGGCCATTTGATCATGTCATACATTTGGTTCAGTTGTCCGGCTCTCTGATAAGCATCTTTCCACCTAGAACAATACATGTAGTGAAATGACCAATGTTCATTTAAATCACCATCCTACATTGTTAGATATCATAACAACATGTGGTTAAGTCGCAGATTGTGAATTTCGCTGAAATGGCTTTGTTGTTTTGATATCATAAAATACTTATAAGTTATATCGCTTTTCAACATAGTTTACAAAAGTACGAATACTGTTTGCAGAGACTGATTTATATAAAGTTAAATCTGCCAAATAAAACACTTTATTCTATTTTTAATATATAGAATGAATAGCCAACAGTGTAGTAGGGAATTTTTTCGGGTGTGAAATTAAAGTTATAGAGTAAAAGAAAAATAAAAAAAAAAAAGAGGAATTAAGTTCCGAAAATTGATTTAAAAAGATGTTGGAGATATTGTGGGCCTGACAGTCATCGCACAGGCTCCATTTCCCGCTACCCCTGTTTACAAGGGGCTCAATGACAGGGCAGTCGAGAGAAAATGAGGGCTCTGCACTGTATTTTTCTAACAATAGCATATTACAATTATAAAATTAACATATATGTGTATGGCTATGTAATATAATTCCTTAGTTTTAAAATAATAAGAACAAGAACTGAGCTTCATTAGCCAACTCCCCTCCCATCCAGAGCATTGTATCGGCTGCCATCATCCTCTCTACTCAGGCCTGTTCAAGGGTCATTGTATCCTGGTTCCACGTAAGATCAAGAGGTCCTTTGTTATTAAAACTGACCCTCGTCCATCACTTGATGTATTTCATTGAACAAACTTAATTTGAGTCCTCTCTAGTGAGTGAATGTAAATTTGCTTTTTTTTCCTGTTGTTTGCTGAACGCTGTTCGTCAAACTTACTTATAAAGTGACCAGAGAAGAATGTTGGCCGAGGCCGCCATAGGTAGACCAAACTTGACGTGGTCCCCAGCATCGTACCATCCACCCACCACACAGTCATGCAGTGCTGAGTCGCCCCTCCAGGGAATTGGGTTGTTGGCTGGCAATGGACCTGACCTGTTGATAGATGGGTTTAGCGTCAGTCATTAGTACTTATCAATAGATGTATAAAACAATTTCCTAATGATATCTAAGAAGTAATTCAATTTTGTGTGAAATAGTAATGTCACTGTCAACCCCCCCCCCCCATCGCCCCTCCCTTTTCAACACTTCACCACAACAATAATATAAATAAAAGCGATTTGGGTTCTGCTGTAAATCGAAAGAATTAATACAACAGTATTCCAGTTTAAAATAGAATCATGAAAAAAATCGGATCTGCCCGAAACCAAAAAATAACCTAGTCTACCTATCAAGCCTAAGGGGATATAACTCTATTCTAAGGTTTTGCAGCTAGTCTAATATATTTTCGACCCTTTAACAGAAAGAAAATTGAAATTAAATTACCACCCATGACCTATAAGTATAAGTATGTGTTTAGTTTCATTCCTTCTGTAAACATCCGATAGTTGTATATTATTATTTACTTCCTTCGTTTTCAAACTTTATACAATTTTTATCTAAACTGACTGGAAATCAATAAAAATTTAAATAACAAACAAACAACATTACCTTTGGGCGTCATAAAACAGAATCGATTTCCCCAGGGCAGCTGCGTAGTCTTTGGCGGAGTCAACTGACGCACAACTGATGACTAATGTAGTCAGATACAACAGCAACATTTTATAATGAGCTGTATAACAATACACCTGGAACTGAAGCGTACACAATTTTAGTATGATTTATTTATAAGAACTATTCAATTCCAATTTTAGATTTGTTTCATGCAATTAATGAAACAATTTAAAATAAACATTTCTAAAACAACAAGTAGAAATATTTTTCTATGAAGTCAATGTAAGGATGAATTTTGGAGTCTGTAGTTATTTTTCGTGAAGGCATTGTAAGAATAAGATTGCACATCTACGTAAATCCAACATTTTGCCAATTTTCAGGTTTATGTCGTCCCTTTTTGGCAGCTAATCATAATATATTTAGCAAAATACCTGAACAGTAAAAAAAACGTTTGTACCTTAAGTATGCCAGCTGTTTTTTGTAATGCAACACACATTTATATGCCAAGAATGGGTTTTAATTTGTAGGCAGTTTAACGGCCTGAAGACTGCCGTGCTTCATCTTATCATCAAAAAGACATTTTTTTTTCTTGGTTTCTTAGTTCTCTGGTACAAGAACTATTGTTAAAAGTTGGATCAGGTGAAGGTCTTATAGAACAAGACGAACGCTTTATTCACTTTCTCTGATGACGCGGTCATCATGTTGTTGTTTTATATACTGAGGCCTGGCACTGATGACAGTGTTGAAAATTATGTAACGTCGAGACTATGTCGTAGTCGCTTGTGGAGCGAAACCAAAAAAAAAAAAACAATCGATTTTTGTTTATAAATGGGTCATTAATATAGGTACCAGATATTTGCCAACGTCCCTTTAATAAAATATATGTTGTATGGAGAGGGGGGGGGGGTACAAAGAAATTAAGTTCCTAGCTTGCACCAATCTCTATTTTTAAACTTTTGTCTGGTTCACTTTTGAACGCGGGTCCAAAATTAGTTCCCTTGGCTCAGAGCGGATATTGAGGCTACTGTATTGTGTTTGGTGTTGGACGGCAAAAATAAAAAAAGAAATATGATTGTATCTATATCATAACCACGCCCTAAAATAGCAGTTAAAATGAATCATTAAATAAAACATAATATATATACATATATAGCGATTTGGGCTCTGCGTTAAATCGAAAGTACCTACTACAACTGTATTCCAGTTTAAAATACAATCATGAAAAAATCGTATCTACCCGAAACCAAAAAATAGCCTAGATCAAGCCAAAGGGGATACATGTATAACTATGCAAAGGTTTTGCAGGGTACAGCTAGTAAATAAATAATAACTAGAAAGCTTTAAGTGGATAATTTAACTTTATAGATTTATTTCGGTTTATCTACTGTCCCCAACATGTCACATACCCAGGGCCGGATTTTCAATTTTAGGGGCACTAGGCCAACAAAAAAATTGAGTCCCCCATTTTGAAAAATAAAAAATACAAAGTTTTTATTTTTATTTTTGTATACTTCGCAACATTTTGGGGCTCCTTTTTTCACGGGGCCCGCAGGCCACGGCCTAGTTGGCCAGTCTGTAAAACCAGCCCTGCATATACCAACAGACATATCTACCCCGGGCTT
This sequence comes from Bulinus truncatus, assembly GCA_021962125.1. NCBI lineage: Eukaryota > Metazoa > Mollusca > Gastropoda > Planorbidae > Bulinus > Bulinus truncatus. The sequence goes on along the minus strand of JAGDYQ010000053.1, from coordinate 188,452 downwards.
ATCACGTTACTGCAACATTGCCATATATAGCTACTAAGTAGGTCAATGGTTTTAATCAAAGGCTAACCTATGGGTCTGTGGCACATTATTCAAATTGCCCACGAATGAGACATTTCTCAGCAAAAAAAAAAAAAAATTTTGGTTTTCATGCAATCACGAGAGCTGGTTACCATACCAAGATGTCCGAGTGTTAAATGTGTAGCCGTTGGTGCAGCCATGTGAATACAATGTGGAACAGAGATAGCCACATTTCAGGGGAGACAACTTTTATAATTTATATTCCGCGAACAGTAAAGATTAAAAAAATATAAATCAATCAAAACAAACAACCAACTTATCAATGAACTTCCCTTTGACCTTTACTACATGCACATGTATAATAATAACTTTTTGATTAGTTTGTCTTTTTCAGACTCGATGAAAAACAATAATTTCTTTCATTTCACATAGACCTACTTGTGGTACTTTGGTTTGTACTTTATATTCAAATGGCCGGATTCGACTAACGCTGCCGTATGTTACGGTGCACTAAAATTGTGGAGAGTATTACATATTTAAATAACTTGTATGTAAATATGCATATTACTTAATACAATAAGATTCTTTTATCAATGTTACTATGTATTTAATACCATGTTATCTGTCATTGTAACTGTTTTTTATCCAGAATAAATTATTTAAAAAAAAATATTGTGGAGAGTAATACTTTCACATAACCAATTATTAAATTACAAATGTCCTTAAAAATGACATAGTTATTGTTCACACGTATCATTAGTTTATTGTTCATACATCTCACTAATTTAGTACCACACCATTGAATCTGAGGACAAATCATAAAATACCTGGAGAGTTATGAATCGGAGTCACAAGTCAACAATTGTACAGAAATCGTTCTATTTACACACTTATTTTTAACAGCAATCACAAAACAAAAGTCTAATCATGTAAAATAAATAATTTAATTAGAAAAACTAAACACACAAACATGAAGTTTTTTTCAAACCACATAATGTATTACTTCATTTTTAACATTTACAGTCATCAATCAAGTGTCGTCATTTTTGATGAGCAATTCGATAATTTTCTTTGTTGCACTAATGATTGCACGGACACTTGTTGTGAGTGACCGGAAACTGGTTGTGGACCTGGAGGTGGACAATACCGGCCAGGGCGGCGTGAAATCCCATGTTGTAGTCACAGGCGACCTCGTTCATAACGTAGTCAGACCGTGTATCAACGTACTGGTCATTCTCTTCTGGGCCTCCGACAAGAGCTCCGGTCAATACGTGTGGGTTGGGAGAGAGAGGATCTCCAAATGTACAAGGGGCGGGTTTGCTGGGACAGGAGGAGGCCCTGTGGTGAGGCCGAAGGGGGTACTTGCTGCCGTAGCCGATCTCGTAGCTGTAGCAGCCACCGTCGTGTGGGTTGTCACCCAGGATGTAGTTGATTTGTTCCACGGCCCACTCCCTGTACTTGTCAACTGCAATTCCGGAGTCAGCGGCCACAAGAGCCATGAATGCAGTGTTAGCAGCTAACCTAATCGGTACATACATTAAATACATGTGTATATAATCTAGGCTTTTAAGTCAAGTTAAGAGGTAAAAATATAGCAAATAATGATTTCGCCAATTTACTCAACATTTTTAGTATATTTTAACTTTAAAAATTAGAACCAGTAAAGAGCCTAGTTCCAATATGCTAGCTCTTTAGAGATAATATAAATTGTTGTTTTCAGAAATACTGTCTAATATTTTAAGCTTTTCTAGTAGCAGTAGATAAATAATTGTTTATCATATAATGTCTATGCAATTTTTTAAATTTAAACTGAGATGTCCGCTATAAAAATGGAAATCTGCCCATACTTTAAGATGTAACTTTTTGAAACTATTGTCCACTTGAAACATTTTAAACACAATCTGTCAACAAAACTGGATTAACCTTAGTGATCCCCATTTCATTGCCCAAGCCAACCCACAAGGCGTGTACTTCATGCTTCCGCCAGGAAACCAGCTGTTGAAATAGTTGAGGACCGTTGACCTGTAGGTGTTATTTTTGGTTTCCTCGTAGAGAATTTGATTGCAAGCCACTGAAGAAGTTAAATAATAATTTTCTAAAACAAACATGAGATGTATAACTTACAGAAATACAAACTACTCCCGTCTCAGCAGTGATTTGACTCGATCAATGTAGACTTTTGACCAAGCAGCCCACTCGAATTGTGTGATTATTAAAAAAAAAAGTTAGTTGTTATTGCTATCAATTATCGTTTCACAAATATTTAAGGTAAATGAGGGCTATTTGACTAATGAGATCATTTAGGAAGAGTACTTAACAACGCAGAACTCGTCGTAAGTTATTTTTTTGGGCCTTAGGCGGAGACTACCAGAAATATTGTGGGGGTCCCAGGCGGAAGACTACCAGACATATTGTGGGGGTCCCAGGCGGAAGACTACCAGACATATTTTGGGGGTCCCAGGGGAAGACTACCAGACATATTTTGGGGGGTCCCAGGCGGAGACATATTTTGGGGGTCCCAGGCGGAGACATATTTTGGGGGTCCCAGGTGGAGACATATTTTGGGGGGTCCCAGGGGAAGACTACCAGACATATTTTGGGGGTCCCAGGGGAAGACTACCAGACATATTTTGGGGGTCCCAGGCGGAAACATATTTTGGGGGTCCCAGGCGGAGACATATTTTGGAGGTCCTTGGGAGAGACTGCCATATATTTATGGGGGTTCCAGGGGGAGACAACTAGACATATTTCGAGGTTCTAGGTGGGATAGCCAGATTAATTAGGGGGCCTTAAGCACAAGCTCCTTTGCGGGATCTCAGCAACATGTTTCAAAGAGGTTAAAAATGGAAAATGATCTTTTAAACACTGGTGAGCTCTATACATGAGCCTAGTTTTCCTGCCCATAGTGACTGTCATGGAGCCAAGCAGACCCACCTTCAGAAATTTTGGGTCCCTGGGCAGGGGTGTCACGGGCCTCCATTTTAGTCCGAGAAAGTTGATTGGCCAGCTTAGTCCGGGCCCCTATAACTTGCCGGGCCCCTGGGCATTTGTCTCTCTGCCCCCCCTCTCGGTGGCACTGGAGCCAAGTACAAAAGTAACGCTAAACTAAGCTTTGCCCTAAATGACCAACAAGGGTCTATAAGCAGGCGTATTTTTTAAATATTTGTTCACATATTGATCACAGTAAACATAAGAATGAAAATGCACAATATTTTTGCAATGTCAACTTTTATCAAGGTACATTCATGAATTATAATAACTTTAATTAATATACATTAACATAGGGCACACTTAGAGCTGATTGTTTATCGAATTGAATTCAAAAGAGTTTATTATTTTTTTTCAGGGTGGCTGAGTGGTGTTTTGGCATTAGGGTCAATCTACATGCTGCAATTCAATATACATGAAGTGTGTTACGGGGTCAACTCTCAGAGGTTCCAGTCACCTACCTATATCTCACGTGGTGCCTCCTTTGGCATTTCAATATTGAATGTGGTGGGGATGAAAGTAGGGCACTAAAAAAACCATTCCATTATGGCTTATAGGATATATGAGATGAATATATGGTTTTTACAGGGAGTTTACAAAATCTATATAAATAATAGCGATTTGTGTTCTGCGTTAAATCGAAAGTAAAGAATTAATTCAACAGTATTCCGGTTTAAAATACTATCATGAAAAAATCGGATCTGCCGAAACCAAAAAATAACCTAGCCTACCACGATCAAGCCTAAGGGGATATAACTCTATGCAAAGGTTTTGCAGGGTACAGCTGGTAAATAAACAATTGATTGGACCGGGATACATACATTGATTGTTGTCCAGATTATAGGACCAGATGTAGCCAAACTCGGCCTCTGTCTTGGCGTCGTTGAGGTACTGTTGATTGTGAGTGGCCCTGTACAGCCAGAGCCCGGCAACACAGAGTTCGTCCTTGTAGCTGCTGGACGCGTATGTATGGGCCTGGGCGATACCCCTATTGTGATGAACAAACAGAAGTCATTGATGTGAGAAAAAGTGTCAAATAGTGTCAGTCAATTTTTGAAACGAAATGTAAAGAAAAAAATATTTAAAAAATAAATATAATGAAGATTCCTGGCTTTGCAATTTGTACTTACCTATGTTCATTAGCGAATTTGTAAAGACTTTGTGCAGCAGTCAACAACTGGTTGCTGTAAGCGGTGTCACCTTTATCTTTGAACACAATTGAGCCTAAGGCCAGAGCCGCTGCGGTTTCCCCGGCAACATCACTGCCCTATATGTAGAGAAAAAATCTAGGCTTTAAGATCTACACATCACTGTAGGTAGATATTTTAAAAAAAGAAAGAAACCCACCTTTAAAAAACCCCGCCAAATTAGAATTTTAGTTTTCTTGATTCATTTATTTTGTTTGTATTTACGTCATATAAACGTAGAAGCCGCCCCCCCCCCCCCCCAAAAAAAAACCCAAGCCCGAAAAAAACCGAAAATAAGGTGGCGGAAATCTGACAAAACGTACATGAACTTAAACCGCATGAAATAATATCACACTGTCTATTATTGAAAGGCAATGGTTACCGGATGAGCGACTGATGCCACTAGACACGGTCTGGCCATGGTCATGTCTTCTGGTCGACCCCAGAAATTGTGGTCCAGGTTCTCGTTTCCTACTTGGAAGGTAAACTCCTGTTTTGATGGGTTCCATGCCTTGAGGAAATAGTCCAGAGGCCATTTGATCATGTCATACATTTGGTTCAGTTGTCCAGCTTTGGTATAACCGTCTTTCCATCTAGAATAAAAATATTAAACACAGTCAGAAATTTCAAACATAAAGCAGCAGCTAAAAATGTACCAACTCCTCCGAGATGTTCCAGGATGGAAGAAGAGGCACTTTTCTTAAAAATAAGAGATAATTCGGTGATAATAATGCCACTAACATAAGCAGAAGTGATCAAAGTGTAATAAACTTTCTGAGTTTTTTCCAAAAAAAGGTGTATATGTTTATTAAAATTTTTTGAATTCACCACTTGTTAATCTATCCACGAAGTCTCTGTAAGAATAATATGTTTATCTCTGAGATTCTATAATACACAATAATACTGATTTTGTATCTTTTGACTCCACTTTAACCAATAGTGCAATGGCCATGGCGGCACTGCGGGGTACATGGAGGGAAATTTAACCAGAACTTAAACAAATTCCATTGGTTCTCACTGGTCGACATTCGAGCATTGCATTTGAATTAAAAAAAAAAGGTTTTAAACATAAGTAATACTTTATTAGGCATGTTAGAGTAAAACTCTTTTAATTTCTGGTCTTATGTTGAACTTCATTGGCCATACTTACTTATAGACTGACCAAAGCAAATTAAGGGCTGAAGCCGCCATTGGGAGACCGAACTTGACGTGGTCCCCAGCATCGTACCATCCTCCCACCACACAGTCATGCAGTGCTGAGTCGCCCCTCCAGGGAATTGGGTTGTTGGCTGGCAGTGGACCTGACCTGTTGATAGATGGGGAATTGAAATATTTAAAATAATTTCGGTTGTTGATAGTAACATTATCATAATTCTTCAATTCTATCTATCTATCTATCTATCTATCTATCTATCTATCTATCTATCTATCTATCTATCTATCTATCTATCTATCTATCTATCTATCTATCTATCTATCTATCTATCTATCTATCTATCTATCTATCTATCTATCTATCTATCTATCTATCTATCTATCTATCTATCTATCTATCTATCTATCTATCTATCTATCTATCTATCTATCTATCTATCTATCTATCTATCTATCTATCTATCTATCTATCTATCTATCTATCTATCTATCTATCTATCTAATTATGAATTTAAAGAATGTGAATCTGATCATCATAAATCTTTTTCTGTTACAGATCAGAATCAAGAGCGGCTAATGCTGGGCCAATGGAAAGGGTGTGCATCTTATGTAGGACCCTCTCACTTGGCTCAAATAAACATTAATCTTTGTTATTGCTAGATGGACATAAAATAACTTTTAGGCACTTGAGGAAGGGGGGGGGGCTGGGCCGTTGACTTCAGAAGCCACCCTCCATGACTACTAATATTGTAAAGATTAGATATACCCCCCTTCCATGACTACTAATATCGTAAAGATTAGATATACCCCCCTCTCCCAATTCAGCAATCCATTATCTTATCATTCTAGTATTGAAACAACATATTTTTTACTCCAGAATATAAAAAAAAATTATCTCCAATTTATTTGAATTACATTTTTTTGACTGATTTCAACTTACCTTTGGGCGTCATAAAAAAGAATAGATTTCCCCAGGGCAGCGGCGTAGTCTTTAGCAGAGTCAACTGACGCACAGCTGATGACTACCGTTGTTAGGTAAAGTAACAACATTTTAAATGTTGAACTGTGTAAAGCTAAGTATGGAAATGAAACAGATATTTGTTAATTTAATTTTTTTTTTAAAGTCAAGAGATAGCATACTCGATCACATCCATATACGGTTGTGCCTTCGTTTTGGTTTAGGTTTGTACGAAACACATATTTTCATAGACTTAAATGGGAATCATATAATGACCCCAATGGCTTTATTGACAATAATGACTATAATGGTCATAATTACTTAAAAACATAATGACTATGATGACCAGAATGATCTTAATTACTATAAAGACTATAATGACCATAATTCCTAAAATGGTCATAATGACTAGGGACTATGACTGCACCACGGAGGGCATACTTGACTAATATTACTGGCGGTTGAACTCGTAAAACCCACCCAGGGCCGGATTTACCCTTAGGCTAATAAGTCTGTAGTTTAAGGACTTTTATCCTTGAGTTTTATCCTTGAGTTTTATCTAAGAGTTTTATCCTTGAGTTTTCAACTTTAACTTCATACAAAAATTAGTTTAGGGATCTGAACAACACACTTCAGCCTCTAGAAACAGATGTAGACCTAATTTTTAAAATGTGGGAAACAAATGATGTATTTCACTGGTGAATTTTTTTTTTCTTCTTGATTCTTGAAATATAAATTTAGATATATTTAGATCATTTGTGTAACATTGTAATACAATCAACTGGCTGTTTACATTTTTTGGAAATTTGATAACAATTTGAAAAAAAAAATAATAATATTATTGAAACTTATATAAGATACAAACATGTCATTAAATTTTCTAGAGATTCTAGAATGAAGAATTATGCCAACAGATAAAATTAAATGTTTTCTCAAAAAAAAAAAATCGACACCAAAATGAGAACATATTCACACTAAAGTAAATATTTTTTAATTGAGAACAGATTCACACTAAAGTAAATATTATTTAAATGAGAACAGATTCACACTAAATTAAATATTATTTAAATGAGAACAGATTCGTAAATTAAATGTTAACATTTTTTCATAAAAACAAATATTTATATAATAATTTTAATTTAATTAACTTATTTTCTTTTAATGTGGCGAACTTTAACTTGGCTATTGAACAATTAAACTAATATATAATGTACTAGTAATACGAATTTACCTGTAAATATTTTACAAAAACAAATGTTCCAGATTTCCTAGATTGAAAGTAATTGGTGTAATTGTTCAATCTTTATACGCCAGGATTGTGATGAATTTTTTTCAGATAAATTTTAATGTGCCAGGAACTTCGTGCTACTTCTTATCACCGAAATCAAACTTTTAACTTCTTAGATCTCTGGTGCAAGAAGTAAGGTCAAAATTTGGGTCATGTGAAGGCCACTTGGGCGAATAGGGTTTTGGTTTGTGACGTATACGCAGTGGCGGTTCTAATGTTGTGGATTACAGGGTTCTCACCAAGAAAAGTTACTATGAAGTGGGTCTAGAGCAGTGGTCCCCCGAGCCCCGGGGCCGCGGACCTGTAGCAGTTTGTGAAACGAATTTTACTGGGCCGCCCAAGAAATATAAAATTTATTTCCTTTTTATTTATCTCGTGATTGTGTAACTTTCCAAGGACTGAGAAATAATCAACGGCCCTCGGCCCTTCCAGTGGGCCGCGGTGAAATTATCACACGCCGACCGGTCAGTGGCGAGAAAAAATT
>JAGDYQ010000053.1:144719-179874 GCA_021962125.1 Bulinus truncatus | reverse complement strand
ATTCTTCATTTAAAAATATTTCATTCAAGTCAGCGTTATTGTTTTTATATTGTTTTGTTCTTCTTCTAGCTTTTCCCCAACAATGGGCCCGGGGAAACTGGATTTCATTGTTTACAGTCGAATGTTTACACGAAGTGATTATATTTGTTTTTAATCTGAAATTTCAGTCTCGTGCAACCAACTTCTTTACGAGGGAAACCAAAGACAACGCCTACGGGACAGTGGTCCTCAACTATTTCAACAGCTGGTTTCCTAATGGAGGCATCAAGTACACGCTCCTGTGGGTTGGCTGTGGGCCATGAAGTGGGGATCACTGGAGGTTGGTAGACTAGACTGGTCAGCAAATTTGGTAATACCACAATATGACAATATACCACAATGTGACAATATATCACAATGTGACAATATACTGCAATGTGACAAATATACCACAATGTGACAATATACCACAATGTGACAATATACTACAATGTAACAATATATAATATATAAAGACAGGCAGGCGACTGTGTTGATTGTTTAACTAAATGTCTCAATATTTATTCCTAGTAATTACTTCATGTTAATGACAACATCTAACAAGCGGATAAGCAATGACCAATAGTTTTCAAATTATTTTAAGTGCATTTATAAATACTGCTATAGCACATAGTAACTCTGTAAACAGGAACTAAAATAGACATAGATGTGCAATGAAAAGCAATAATAACTTTCTAAAAAAAGGAATATTACTTTTTCTTTAGTAAGCATTTTGTGTCTATCCATCTTTAATTTAGACTAGCTGCCAACTCTGCGTTTTTAGCTCTTGTGGCCGCTGACTCTGGGATTGAAGTTGACAAGTACAGACAGTGGGCCGTGGAACAAATCAACTACATCCTGGGTGACAACCCACACGACGGTGGCTGCTACAGCTACGAGATCGGCTACGGCACCAAATACCCTCTTCAGCCTCACCACAGGGCCGCCTCTTGTCCCAGCAAACCCGCCCCTTGCGGGTACACCGAGGCGAACGCCCCGGGCCCTAACCCGCACGTGCTGATAGGGGCGCTAGTTGGGGGACCCGAGGAGAATGACCAGTACGTTGACGTTCGATCCGACTACGTCTTGAACGAAGTGGCCTGCGACTACAACTCAGGATTCCACGGCGCCCTGGCCGGTATTGTGCACCTAGAGGGGCGTAACCAGTTCCCCGTCACACACAACAAGTGCCCATGTAATCAATAATACAGCATGCGCAAAAAAATAGAAATTAGACTGTGTAGCCTATGTAATCTATACATTTTTATTATTGATGTTTTTTTTTATGATTTTTGTCTGTTAACCATCATACAATATGTTGTTTACAATAAAACACTAAATTTTACTTTTTGTGTAATTTCACTTGTTACTGTCGATTATTCTTTTTTATTTGTTTATTGTTACTTGTTTACTTCTATTTGATCATTTGCATGTGTTTTACCTGACCTCTTAAGTAGCTAAACTGCTCAAATACATAAGCTCTACAGACTTTGTATAGACCATAAGAAAGCGCATCGCTATGTAAGCAGTCCACTAGTCATAAATTAAAATATGCCGCCATTTGTTGTTATTTTTCCTTTTTAATAGTGTAAGCACCTAAATACTGCTACACAATAGAATAATACACTAACATGGCGGCTTTCTAAATTGACGAACCGCTCTCTGTATAATTTATCTTCTGTTGCAAATATCACATTGACAAGTGTTTTCTAGATTCTTTATTTTCCTCAGAACCTTACACATATCAGAGGTCCCCGATCTATAAAAAAGACACATAGTTATTGTCGTACGTTGTGATCAGAAGGTAAAGAATGTCAAGGGTTCAAGTTTAACTGGGGACAGCCATGTTCTTCGCAATGACATAAACACAGACATACAACAATATACCAATACAACATACAACAATGCAACCATACAGCATGCAATATGCGATAATACAACATACAACATGCTATAATACAACATACAATTATATAAAAATACAACATAAAACACTATAAAAAAAATACATCACACAACAACACGACATACAACAATGCAACATGCATCAATACAACGATACAACAATGCAACATGCGATAATACAACATACAACAATATAAAAATACAACAATACAACATACAACAATGGAGCATACAACATACATCAATACTGTAATGCCACATACAACGATACAACATAAAAAATACAACATGCAATATGCATCAATACATCAAACAACATACAACAATGCAACATGCGATATTACAACATACAGCAATATAAAAGACAACATATTACAAACAACAATGCATCATACAACGATTCAACTTAAAACATACAACAATACAGCATACAATATACATTAATATTACAATACAACATACAACATGACACATACATCAATATTACAATACAACATACAACCACCAACAAACAACAATGCATCAACGAAAAGCTCAATTAAAGCTCACAATCAGCACAAGTTTGAATCACATAAAATGACGACCAGTACTGTCACTTCAGAACCACTGTACTAGAATTGTTATTGTTGTTTTATTTTCCTTGATGACCACTAGGAGACATAGTCCTAAAAGTCATGTGTGATCAGATTGTATTGACTCAACCTTCAACTCGTGACTCGTTTTTGACTTCACTTTTCATTGCATTCACTCCTGAGACCATCTCGAGTCAAACAGGAGAAAAAATATTTTCCTCTTAGATGATTAGAGTTTGTTTCGGTGCTTTAGAACTTAACTTTTAATAGTGTTTTTCCTAGTCTGTAAATTGTTATTTATCGACTTCAATGCCGTCTAGTTTTATCACAAATAATTCACACATTTTATTAAAAAAACTCCATATTTTTTTTTTACAAATAGGACAAATCAAACTATAAATTTACCCTCCAAAGTAAAAATATATTTTCACTTTTTATTATCCTGGAGCAGAAAAACAAGATTTTACTGTATTCTTGAACTTAATTTCTTATCTTTTGACGTCACATTCACCGTCTGCAGAATAATAATAAAACTGCCTTCCATTTTTCTTATTAGACATGCTTTGATTAGAATTTTATCCTTGAAATTAATGTAAGTAAAATTTTCTATTGTATTTTAGATTACGTATTCATTTGTTTTTTTATTAATCATTGTATTTCTTTTATAAGTTAATATAAGCAAATAAAAAACTAAATATAAACAGATTTCTATGAACAAACCGTTATGTTAATTTGATTTCCAGATATAGTTCAACATTTAAAATGTTGTTACTCTACCTGACGACAATAGTCATCAGCTGTGCGTCAGTTGACTCTGCCAAAGACTACGCCGCTGCACTAGGGAAATCTATTCTTTTTTATGACGCCCAAAGGTAATGCGTTTTTTTTTTTAGGTTTTTATTAATTGTGCTCACTGCTCACGTTAGATAAAAATTGTATTAATTTTACAACAATAAATAAAGTGGGAGAAAAATATTATTTAAAAAAATTAAATTGAAGATATGATTCGAAAGGGAAGTAGGTTATCCTAATATCTACTAGTAGATACAACGAAATCCCAAATGCTTTATACTTTCACATAGACAATAGTCAGGATTGATGTATTGTCCAGTTAAATATGTTTTGACCGTTACAGCATGGGCTATGGTCAGATATTATAAACAGCACTGCGAAAATTGCACCATTTGTGGATATAGCCTGGAGCATAGGAAGGGTATTGCGCGGTCGCACAGGTTGGCGAGGTGGGGAAGGGGGGCACTGAAAGAGCTAAGTTAAATGTTTTTGCCCTTTTTAGATTGGGAGGATGGTGCCAATAAGTGTAACTCAAAAATAGCACCATAATGGCTAGAGACGTCACTGGAATTAGCCCCATAATGGCTATAGACGTCACTGGAAATAGCCCCATAATGGCTAGGAGACGTCACTGGAATTAGCTCCATAATGGCTAGAGACGTCACTGGAAATAGCCCCATAATGGCTAGAGACGTCACTGGAATTAGCCCCCATAATGGCTAGAGACGTCACTGGAATTAGCCCCATAATGGCTAGAGACGTCACTGGAATTAGCTCCAAAATGGCTAGAGACGTCACTGGAATATGTCCCATAATGGCTAGAGACGTCACTGGAATTAGCCCCATAATGGCTAGTGACGTCACTGGAATTAGCCCCATAATGGCTAGAGACGTCACTGGAATTAGCTCCATAATGGCTAGAGACGTCACTGGAATTAGCCCCCATAATGGCTAGAGACGTCACTGGAAATGGCATCAAGAGAATAAGATTTAATTCTTACAGTGATTCAACACAAGTTACAACTTATTGCTAAAAGTGACATATAGTTAGCTGTATGTTAACTACATTTGTTGTACTGTCTATCAACAGGTCAGGTCCACTGCCAGCCAACAACCCCATCCACTGGAGAGGCGACTCAGCACTACATGACTGTGTGGTGGGTGGATGGTACGATGCTGGGGACCACGTCAAGTTTGGTCTCCCCATGGCATCCTCGGCTCTAAATCTCCTCTGGTCAGTCTATAAGTAAGTATCACTAATAAACTAATGACTAATAGAGTTAAGTGGCTCTAGTTTTACATCTAACCACATTTACACATTAGCTGCATTAAGACAATAGTTCAAGAATTATCTCTGAATTGTTCCTATAAAACGTTGCGCGTGCGCATGATTATTATAATCTTAAAATACCAAAACAACCACATTGATTATACCTTCACACAAGATTGTAAAAACAAAGGGCAATGAAGTTTACTAGTGAGTTCATTTAATATAACCTCATTCAGTGATCAAACAAAACAACATCAATAAAATTTACCGTACTGATGTTATATAAAAATCAAGATCAAAACTGAATTTCTATAACTTCTGACCATAATGATACAGATGGAAAGACGGTTATACCAAAGCTGGACAATTGAACCAAATGTATGACATGATCAAATGGCCTCTGGACTATTTCCTCAAGGCCTGGAACCCAACGAAACAGGAGTTTACCTTCCAGGTGGGAGACGAGACCTTGGACCACAATTTCTGGGGTCGACCAGAAGATATGACCATGGCCAGACCATGTAAAGTAGCATCTGTCGCACATCCGGTAAGATGAATATCAATTCTCAACCAACTTGTATTTATTTTCAATTGATAATATAACATTTTATGCTGTATCAGACATTTTATAATTCATTCTTCCACCAAACCATGTACGGCATGTAATAGGCAAGAGCTCCAAGAATAGAATTTTGAGAGAAAAACAACCGTTGCCATTAGACGAGAAATTCTAAAGCTAAATGGTCATTCATGTCAATAAACAGGACTTTGAATGTAACCTACCGCACAAGAAAAGTGGGATCAAAGCAAACATGGACATGAGCTGAGGACTGAGAAGTACAAGAGCCCAGGATCTCATGGAATCATTTTAAGAAGATTGTCCCTGAAACCCTGTATGCTGACGAGATAGAGTTGAAACCTGACCCTTCGAGAGAGAATACACGCGTCATCATTTAACTTTTTAAAAAAACTAATAAGAATTAAGCTACTAGATAGCGAAGTTGATAACGAACTCACGCAGTGGCGGAACCAGCAAAAAATGCTGGGGGGGGGGGGCTCACATATAAAAAAAAGACAGTTTATATAGTAAAATATGTATGATGATTTGGTCTGGGGGGCTCAAGCCCTCCTGCCCCCCCTGGTTGCGCCACTGAACTCACGTGTTGAGGGTTCTATCCCTGGTAAATGCAAAATATTTGCCTCTGACTTGAAGAGGAGACGGGCACGACCAAGTCTAAATGCCCACCGAAAGGACGTAGATTCGATGTGTCCATTCGTTTCCCTCAAACGACCATAATTAGAATTATTTCTTTCTTTAAGATCATAATTTACACGTCATGTCACAAATAAGTGTAGGGTGATTATGTAAAAAAAAAAAATCTCATTGTTTCGGGTTGTTATATTTTCTCTACATATAGGGCAGTGATGTTGCCGGGGAAACAGCAGCCGCTCTGGCCTTGGGCTCGATTGTGTTCAAGGATAAAGGTGACGCGACCTACAGCAACCACTTGTTGACTGCTGCACAAAGTCTTTACAAATTCGCTAATGAACATAGGTAAGTGCAAGCTATTATTGCAAATCACCGTCATAAGCGATCATTAATCTAATCTTTTTTTGGCTTTTTCTATGACGTCGTTTTCTATCGAAAATCAGTTTTATTAAAGTTGGGGGTGGGAAGGCGTAGGCAAAAGTACCGATAATTCACATAAATGTGGTACAAGTACAAAGTATACATTTATTTAATTTGACAGTTTGTCCCGCCTGGGTGGGGGGGGGAGGGGCTCCTAGATTGCCCAAGACAGGCTTTATCTTTGAAGCAATTAGAGATATGTATCTCTTTGATCATATAAACTATGGGACGATTTGATTTCACCATGACCTTTCTTCATTGCTGCCATCGACGATAGTGCAATAACCTATGTGGCACCAAGGAAGACATGACCTGAAATCGTTTCTTCGTTATGTTGTGTACAGGATCTTGTTGGGCCTCTATTTTATCTCCTTCGTTAATACTTCATAATATGTCCGCATTATTTAAGATCAACATCCCAACTGCCTCTTGAACCACGCGCACCAAATGACACTTGGGAAAAACTCGCACATGGAAACACAGAGCTGCACAATTCACAAACTAATACACAACAACGAACACTTCAAATATCCCAATCAGTAATAGGAACAATGTATTCATAAAAACAAAATAATATAAGTTTAATCCATCAAATCTATAAAAAAAAAAGAATGATGGAAAAATAATAAAAAAGTCCAGACGAATAGTATAGTAACCAACGGCCCAACTTTTACACTCGTGAACTAGCACCTGTCCCATACGATAAACTCTTTACTGTAGGTCAACTCCCTTCTCCACGTTCACCTACAACCACCTTCCCTTCGTACCCCCCTGATCTCCTAAAACAAATACAGCCATGCTCCACTGGTCACACTGGTCACTCCGGTCACTCTCCATTCACTACTTTGATCTTCCACCTTTTCCACGTCATGCCATTCAAACACGCTGACACAGTTCTCAAACCCACATATAAGATTCTAACAGCAGAAATTTTGCTGCGCAACTCACAACATAATACACAACAGTTATCACCGAAGATCAAACCTGTACACCCTCAGGTCACATGACTATCCGTCCCATTAGCCACTTTAAAGCCGCGTCCATTTTGAAAGACAGATGACATAGTATTTTTTTTTCAACTCAAGAAAATCAGGAGGGGAATTATGTAGATGTCACTAAGTGGTTCGGGCTTTATGTGTGTATTAGATAACGAGCTTTTTGTCAAATCCCAGTCAAATCCCAGTCGAATCTTTGTCAAATCCCAGTCGAATCTTTGTCAAATCCCAGTGAAATCCCAGTCTAATCTTTGTCAAATCCCAGTCAAATCCAAGTCGAATATTTGTCGAATCCCAGTCAAATTTCAGTCTTTCTGTAGACATGGCGGTGAAAAGAAGAGCAAACACACACTCACACACACTCACTCTCATCCTCGCGTGGACTTTCATAATCTCAAAATTTTAATTACCTGGTCAACACAAGCCTCAATCTTAAAATATATATATGTGTAAAATAAAATACAAAAAATTTAACTGATAAAGTTTTCTTTGGTTGTCATTTTGAGGGGGGGGGGAGGGGGTCAAGACTTTATAGATTTAGATCTTTGAGTATTAAATGTACATGTCCAAATTTTCCCTATATGATTTCTAGTTTGTATTTCATATTAAAAAGAAAAAGTATCATAACTTCCCACATCAATAACTTGTGTCTGTGACCTTCAGGGGTATTGCCCAGGCCAACACGTACAAGTCAGGCAGCTACAAGGACGAACTCTGTGTTGCCGGGATCTGGCTGTACAGGGCCACCCACAATCATCAGTACCTCAACGAGGCCAAGACACAGGCCGAGTCTGGCTACATCTGGGCCTATAACCTGGATAACAATCAACGTAGGTAGCCCCCCCCCCAGACTGTTGACCTGCCTTTCAAAAGGACGTCTGAATGTTTGATTCAATCGTTGGTCTAGTCTATAGGTGGCCTAATATTCTGGCATCATCAATGCATTATCTTAAATTGGTTATAGTGCGGCCATTTAAAGTATCTATATAAATAATAGCAGAGTGGGTTCTGCGTTAAATCGAAAGTGAAGAATTAATACAACAGTATTCCAGTTTAAAATACAATCATGAAAGAAATCGGATCTGCCCGAAACCAAAAAAAATCTAGCCTACCGATCAAACCTAAGGGGATATAACTCTACGCAAAGGTTTTTTTTCCCGGGTACCGCTGGTTTTTATATTATAAAAATAACGCAGAGCCGCTCTTATCTACCTTTAGCATGGCCACGCCTAATATAGGGTTATTTTTTTATGTTAAATGTCCTGTATGTAACAATATTACTATAATTGTACTTCTTCAAAACTCATGTATACCTCAATAAAATTTCATTAGGGTTGTTTCATTTTCAAATATATAATGGGGAGGGGGGCATAATTACGTTATCGATTCTTAAATATTTTTATAATTGCATCATTTGACAAATAATCTTACTTAATCAAGTAATCGATTAGATTGAACAAAATTCTTGATTAGTGACAGTCAGTTCAAGTAAGTAGCCACTCAGCTGTGTTGGTGGCAGTCGTTGTGTAGTTCAAGTCCCATTATCGTTTCTTTTGTTATGTTGGTGAATTATAATTATCAAAACCCACTGCAGTGTCTTGCAATGAACTTCTCTACGAGGAAACCAAAGACAACGCCTACAAGACAGTGGTCGTCAACTATTTCCATAACTGGCTCCCTGGCGGGGGCGTCAAGTACACGCCCTGTGGGTTGGCTTGGGCTATGAAGTGGGGATCAGCGAGGTAAGTTTGTATGTTTATTGTTTTCAAAAGGTAGACAACTCTGTGTGAATAAAAACATTTGTGTAAACGTGGATCACTTAAAATTCTACATTTCCGAAATAACTTCAATTTCAGGAACAAATTTTAAGATTATTACTTCAAAAGGCAATTTTATTTGTCGACATGTATCTTTCTTATACAATAATGTATTTTTCTATCAGGGCACAGATTTTTTTAAATAATACATTTTAAATATATAAATAGTTATATGTTTCTACTAATATAAATATATATATATATATGTTTTTTGTTCTAGAATGGCTGCTGACTCTGCGTTCATGGCTCTTGTGGCCGCTGACTCCGGAATCGAAGTTGCCAAATACCGAGAGTGGGCCGTGGAACAAATCAACTACATCCTGGGGGACAACCATCACGATGGTGGCTGCTACAGTTTCCAGATCGGCTACGGCTCCAAGTACCCCCTTCGGCCTCACCACAGGGCCTCCTCCTGCCCCAGCAAACCAGCCCCTTGTACATTCGGGGATCCTCTTCATCCCAACCCACACGTATTGACCGGGGCGCTAGTTGGGGGCCCCGATGAGGGTGACCAGTACGTCGATACACGGTCCGACTACGTTTTGAACGAGGTGGCCTGTGACTACAACATGGGATTCCACGCCGCCCTGGCCGGTATTGTCCACCTCCAGGTCCATAACCAGTTTCCGGTCACTCACAACAAGTGTCCGTGCAATCATTGAATAAAGCGAAATCAAGGAAACAATAAAGACAACTCTAACTGATTTATTATTTAGTTATCTTTATTGTTTAAAAAAATCACTTTAAATAAAGCAAACTAAAGGTATCAATAAAGACAACCTTAAATTACTTATTTTAGGTTCATTTATTGTTTAAAAATCACTTTAAATTACTTGTTCAGTGGTTTGTTGTTGCTTTTTATAGGTAATTGCTAATGTATGCCACTTCATTATGACATTTTTGCAGCACAGAGGCAAGTTTGTGTGGCACGATACAGCAGCCGTGCACACGTTCAATTCGACTTCTTACTTTCTTAATTTCTTACACGCTGTTCTTATGTATAGTGATACATATATATAACAGACGACTGAGAGTACACGGTACGTCTTGTGTCATAGGAAATATGACGTTTGTGTAAATTTACTGAGGATATTTTTGTATTGACCAGTGTAAAATGGTCAACAAAGACACAGTGATGGCGCTATGGAGGCCTCAGATTTTATTTAGCGTCGGTCAGATTCAAATAAAAACTCGCCATCAAAATAGAAAGTGCACTACGACATCAATTTCGCTCCTACTTGAGCGGAACATAAACAACAAGAATTATTCTCCGAGTAGAGACGGCACTCCAACGTCACTTTTACAGTCTATCATACTCAATGATGTAAAATTATTGCTCTCCACTTGAGCAGTACTTTTACGGCTATCATACTCACTGATGTAAAATTATGGCTCTCCACTTGAACACTAATTCGACTTGAACGGCTCATCAGCTTGTAGAGATAAAACATATACATTTATTTCAAACCAGCAAGAGCGTATATTACACGTAATAATTGTTTAAACTTCACTATGTTTGTAATATTTCAATATACTTTCATTTATAACTATTTAATGAAATATCCTTACAACTAAACTCGCTTCAAAGATGTTTGGCTTAAGACGTACTAAATTTATGAAGCCATCTACAGAAACATTAATTTTCAATACTGAATAACTCTGTCGTTCATTGAATGATGTAAAAACGATATATTTTAAGAGGACGGAGAGAATGTTCTAGAACTTAATAGGTTTTAAGAAGAAACCATCAGGGAGTTTTCAAAGTGTCCCCTCACCAATTAATTGTCCCCTTCCCTCTGTGGGGCTTGAGGGCCACAAACTGGGCAATGTTTGTGTGATGTAATACGGATAGCAACAGAAATTGTGACCGAACAGTTTGTGACACACAGCCATGTGAATAAATGACTAAGACTGTTAAACATGATGCAAAAAAAAACATTAGGAGTAAAATAGCAACCATGGGCCAGGAGTAAGATAGCAGCCATGGGCCAGGAGTAAGATAGCAGCCATGGGCCAGGAGTAAGATAGCAGCCATGGGCCAGGAGTAAGATAGCAGCCATGGGCCAGGAGTAAGATAGCAGCCATGGGCCAGGAGTAAGATAGCAGCCATGGGCCAGGAGTAAGATAGCAGCCATGGGCCAGGAGTAAGATAGCAGCCATGGGCCAGGAGTAAGATAGCAGCCATGGGCCAGGAGTAAGATAGCAGCCATGGGCCAGGAGTAAGATAGCAGCCATGGGCCAGGAGTAAGATAGCAGCCATGGGCCAGGAGTAAGATAGCAGCCATGGGCCAGGAGTAAGATAGCAGCCATGGGCCAGGAGTAAGATAGCAGCCATGGGCCAGGAGTAAGATAGCAGCCATGGGCCAGGAGTAAGATAGCAGCCATGGGCCAGGAGTAAGATAGCAGCCATGGGCCAGGAGTAAGATAGCAGCCATGGGCCAGGAGTAAGATAGCAGCCATGGACCAGGAGTAAGATAGTAACCATGGGCCAGGAGTAAGATAGCAGCCATGGACCAGGAGTAAGATAGCAGCCATGGACCAGAAGTAAGATAGTAACCATGGACCAGGAGGAGTAAGACAGCAGCCAAGGGCCAGGGGTAAGATAGCAGCCATGGACCAGGAGGAGTAAGACAGCAGCAATGGGCCAGGAGTAAGATAGCAGCCATGGACCAGAAGTAAGATAGTAACCATGGACCAGGAGGAGTAAGACAGCAGCCAAGGGCCAGGGGTAAGATAGCAGCCATGGGCCAGGAGTAAGATAGCAGCCATGGGCCAGGAGTAAGATAGCAGCCATGGGCCAGGAGTAAGATAGCAGCCCTGGACCAGGAGTAAGATAGCAGCCATGGGCCAGGAGTAAGATAGCAGCCATGGGCCAGGAGTAAGATAGCAGCCATGGACCAGGAGTAAGATAGTAACCATGGGCCAGGAGTAAGATAGCAGCCATGGACCAGGAGTAAGATAGCAGCCATGGACCAGAAGTAAGATAGTAACCATGGACCAGGAGGAGTAAGACAGCAGCAATGGGCCAGGAGTAAGATAGCAGCCATGGACCAGCAGTAAGATAGTAACCATGGAACAGGAGGAGTAAGACAGCAGCAATGGGCCAGGAGTAAGATAGCAGCAAGGAACAAAAGTAAGATAGTAACCATGGACCAGGAGGAGTAAGACAGCAGCCAAGGGCCAGGGGTAAGATAGCAGCCATGGGCCAGGAGTAAGATAGCAGCCATGGGCCAGGAGTAAGATAGCAGCCATGGGCCAGGAGTAAGATAGCAGCCATGGGCCAGTAATAAGATAGCAGCCATGGGCCAGGTGTAAGATAGCAGCCATGGGCCAGGAGTAAGATAGCAGCCATGGGCCAGGAGTAAGATAGCAGCCATGGGCCAGGAGTAAGATAGCAGCCATGGGCCAGGAGTAAGATAGCAGCCATGGGCCAGGAGTAAGATAGCAGCCATGGACCAGGAGTAAGATAGTAACCATGGGCCAGGAGTAAGATAGCAGCCATGGACCAGGAGTAAGATAGCAGCCATGGACCAGAAGTAAGATAGTAACCATGGACCAGGAGGAGTAAGACAGCAGCAATGGGCCAGGAGTAAGATAGCAGCCATGGACCAGCAGTAAGATAGTAACCATGGACCAGGAGGAGTAAGACAGCAGCCAAGGGCTAGGGGTAAGATAGCAGCCATGGGCCAGGAGTAAGATAGCAGCCATGGGCCAGGAGTAAGATAGCAGCCATGGGCCAGGAGTAAGATAGCAGCCATGGGCCAGGAGTAAGATAGCAGCCATGGACCAGGAGTAAGATAGTAACCATGGGCCAGGAGTAAGATAGCAGCCATGGGCCAGGAGTAAGATAGCAGCCATGGGCCAGGAGTAAGATAGCAGCCATGGGCCAGGAGTAAGATAGCAGCCATGGGCCAGGAGTAAGATAGCAGCCATGGGCCAGGAGTAAGATAGCAGCCATGGACCAGGAGTAAGATAGTAACCATGGGCCAGGAGTAAGATAGCAGCCATGGGCCAGGAGTAAGATAGCAGCCATGGGCCAGGAGTAAGATAGCAGCCATGGGCCAGGAGTAAGATAGCAGCCATGGGCCAGGAGTAAGATAGCAGCCATGGACCAGGAGTAAGATAGTAACCATGGGCCAGGAGTAAGATAGCAGCCATGGACCAGGAGTAAGATAGCAGCCATGGACCAGAAGTAAGATAGTAACCATGGACCAGGAGGAGTAAGACAGCAGCAATGGGCCAGGAGTAAGATAGCAGCAATGGACCAGCAGTAAGATAGTAACCATGGACCAGGAGGAGTAAGACAGCAGCAATGGGCCAGGAGTAAGATAGCAGCAAGGAACAAAAGTAAGATAGTAACCATGGACCAGGAGGAGTAAGACAGCAGCCAAGGGCCAGGGGTAAGATAGCAGCCATGGGCCAGGAGTAAGATAGCAGCCATGGGCCAGGAGTAAGATAGCAGCCATGGGCCAGGAGTAAGATAGCAGCCATGGGCCAGGAGTAAGATAGCAGCCATGGGCCAGGAGTAAGATAGCAGCCATGGGCCAGGAGTAAGATAGTAGCCATGGGCCAGGAGTAAGATAGTAGCCATGGGCCAGGAGTAAGATAGCAGCCATGGACCAGAAGTAAGATAGTAACCATGGACCAGGAGGAGTAAGACAGCAGCAATGGGCCAGGGGTAAGATAGCAGCCATGTGCCAGGAAATGTCTGGAGGAGTGGCGCTGCAGGCTATATCCCTGCATGGGCTTTAGAGCCAAAGGAAAGTGATGCCAACATGAACTTAAAAGTACGGTATAAAAAGCTGTATTGAATTGTGTAAAATATGACACAGCCTGGCTTATTTCGTCATGTACGAGGGCAGCTGAAGTTTGATTTGACCCCGGGTGTTAAAGGTTAAAAATACGCATTTTACAAAAAAAAAAAAGTAAACATTTCATTTCTATTGAATCTTTGAGAAATCAAGTAATATACACAAATTATATCAGAAATGAATATGGATTTAATATCAGCGTTTCATTGAAGAAATTAAAATAGAACTAGTTCAAATGCACACAGAATTATGGGCCTCTTCTTTTGTCAAACCACGTAAGGGAAAAAAAAACGAAAATAAGCCTGGAGATAAAAAAAAATAAAATTACAACTTCTCTCAGGCTCGGCTATCTCTCTCTCTCTCTCTCTCTCTCTCTCTCTCTCTCTCTCTCTCTCTCTCTCTCTCTCTCTCTCTCTCTCTCTCTCACTCTCAAAAAATGTACACTTTTATTATTATCTATAATAGAAAGAGAGAGAGAGGGAGAGTGAAAGAGATGTAGAGATGTTTTCGAGTTTGTTTTAATTCCTTGAGTTGTGTTTCTGGTTTATTTATTCTAGCCTACATTTTTTTTATTATTGTAGATTTAAATATAGACTCTTCATCTAAACTGTCCAAAATATCAACTGCATTTTAAGTCGACTTTAATTACTACATGTAGTGAACGTCTTCAAACGACTAAATTCCCTCTCTGTGACTGTCTCCTACCTAACTGTTCCTCTTACCTAACTGTTCCTCCTACCTAACTGTTCCTCCTACCTAATTGTTCCTCCTACCTAACTGTTCCTCCTACCTAACTGTTCCTCCTACCTAACTGTTCCTCCTACCTAACTGTTCCTCCTACCTAACTGTTCCTCCTACCTAACTGTTCCTCTTACTTTACTGTTCCCCCAGCTGTATCTCTGATAAAACTGTCCCATAAGACTTAGGTCCCCACTTGTGTGATTGGTTGGTTTAAATACCTATGAAACGGTTAGTGCCTTTATTTTACCATCAGTTAAGTTCACTGTTACCCAGTGACGCCGAGAGCCAACACGGGCCCCAGGGTAGGACATCATTACGGGCCCCTTAATAAACAAATAGTCGTGAAAAAATTGACATGGTCGGGGCGACCGGGCCCCCTTACAGATGCGAGCCCCTGGCAATGACACCCCTGCCCACCTCTCGGCGTGCCTGCTGTTACCTACAATTAAGTTCACTTTTACCTACAGTTAAGTTCACTGTTACCTACAGTTAAGTTCACTTTTACCTAAAGTTAAGTTCACTTTTACCTACAGTTTAGTTCACAGTTACCTACAGTTAAGTTCACTTTTACCTACAGTTAAGTTCACTTTTACCTACAGTTAAGTTCACTTCCCCAAACTGGGTCACCAGAAACTGTAAAGAGTATCACTTGTACTTTTTTAACATTTTTCTACCCAACAAAGATACAACAAACCTGAACGCTTTAACTTAACCAACAAATGATCCTGCTTTACTAAATTCACCAACAAAGATATAGTGCTGTACTTATTTTAATCACCAAATTTTTGCTCATGTTCCCTAGACCAGTGATTCCCCCAACCTTTTTCTCGCCACTGACCGGTCGGCGTTTGGTAATTTCACCGCGGCCCACTGGAAAGTTACATAATCACGAGATAAATAAATAAAAAGGAAATAATTTAATGTTTCTTGGGCGGCCCAGTAACATTCGTTTCACAGACTGCTACAACTCCGGGGCTCGGGAGACCACTGCTCTAGACCCACTTCATAGTAACTCTTCTTTGGTGAGAATCCTGTAATCCACAACATTAGAACCGCCACTGCGGATACGTCACAAAACAAAACCCTATTCGCCCAAGTGGCCTTCACATGACCCAGTTGTTGACCTTACTACTTGCACCAGAGATCTAAGAAGTTAAAAGTTTGATTTTGGTGATAAGAAGTAGCACGCAGTTCCTGACACATTAAAATTTATCTGAAAAAAATTCATCACAATCCAGGCGTATAAAGATTGAACAATTACAACAATTACTTTCAATCTAGGAAATCTGGAACATTTGTTTTTGTAAAATATTTACAGGTAAATTCGTATTACTAGTACATTATATATTAGTTTAATTGTTCAATAGCCAAGTTAAAGTTCGCCACATTAAAAGAAAATAAGTTAATTAAAATAAAATTATTATATAAATATTTGTTTTTATGAAAGAATGTTAACATTTAATTTACAGTTTAACTAAAAACTGAAATTATATTTACTTTAGTGTGAATCTGTTCTCATTTACTGCAATAAAAAATTAAATACTCACATTTTTTGCTGTCGATTTTTTTTGTTTGAGAAAACATTTAATTTTATCTCTTGGCATAATTCTAGAATCTCTAGAAAATTTCATGACATGTTTGTATCTTATATAAGTTTCAATAATATTTGTAATTTTTTTTTAACTTGTTATCAAATTTCCAAAAAGTGTAAACAGCCAGTTGATTGTATTTTAATGTTACACAAATGATCTAATTATATCTAAATTTATATTTCAAGAATCAAGCAGGAAAAAAAAAGTATCACCAGTGAAATACATCATTTGTTTCCCACATTTTAAAAACGCAGTGGCTACAGTTCCGGTCAGACGTACTACGTATTTTTTTTTCCGGGGTCCGGCTATAGGTACTGTGCCTAACCCTAATCCTAACCCTAACCCTAATCCTTACCCTATTCCTGACCCTAACCCTAGACGCGAAAAAAAAAATGCAATAATATGCAATCCGACTGCCGTGCATGAGCACATCTATAGACGGACCCCGAAAAAAATAATACGGATTCCGTCTGACCGGAACCGTAGTAATTTCGTTTTAAAAAGTAGGTCTACATCTGTTTTTAGATGCTGTAATGTGTTGTTCAGATCTCTAATTTTGTATGAAGTTAAAGTTGAAAACTCAGGGATAAAACTCAAGGATAAAACTCCTAAAACTACAGACTTATTAGCCTAATGGTAAATCCGGCCCTGGGTGGGTTTTACGGGTTCAACCGCCAGTAATATCAGTCATGTATGCCCTCCATGGTGCAGTCATAGTCTCAAGTCATTATGACCATTCGTGTTAAGTCATTTTAGGAATTATGGTCATTATAGTCTTTATAGTCAATAAGATCATTCTGGTCATTACGGTCATCATGGTCATTATGGTCTTAAGTAATTATGACCATTAACTATTATTGTCATTAATGCTGATGTGGTCATTATATGATTACCATTTAAGTCTATGAAAATATGTGTTTCGTACAAACCTAAACTAAAACGAAGGGACAACTGTAAATGGCTGTGATCGAGCAGGCTATCTCTTGACTTTTAAAAAAAAATTAAATTAACAAATTATTTTTTTCATTTTTATACTTAGCTTTACACAGTTCAACATTTAAAATGTTGTTACTTTACCTAACAACGGTAGTCATCAGTTGTGCGTCAGTTGACTCTGCTAAAGACTACGCCGCTGCCCTGGGGAAATCTATTCTTTTTTATGACGCCCAAAGGTAATTGGAAATCACTCAAAAAAATGTAATTCAAATAAACTGGAGGTATTTTTTTTTATTCTGGAGTAAAAAATATGTTGTTTCAATACTAGAAGGATAAGATAATGGATTGCTGAATTGGGGAGGGGGGTATATCTAATCTTTACGATATTAGTAGTCATGGAGGTTGGCTTCTGAAGTCAACGCCCCAGCCCGCCTTCCTCAAGTGCCTATAAGTTTTTTTATGTCCATCAAGCAATAACAAAGATTGATGTTAGTTTGAGCCAAGTGAGAGGGTCCTACATAAGATGCACACCCTTCCCATTGGCCCAGCATAGTCGCTCCTGGTTCTGATCTGTAACAGAAAAAGATTGATGATGATCAGATTCACATTCTTTAAATTCATTGATAGATTGATAGGTAGGTAGATAGATAGATAGATAGATAGATAGATAGATAGATAGATAGATAGATAGATAGATAGATAGATAGATAGATAGATAGATAGATAGATAGATAGATAGATAGATAGATAGATAGATAGATAGATAGATAGATAGATAGATAGATAGATAGATAGATAGATAGATAGATAGATAGATAGATAGATAGATAGATAGATAGATAGATAGATAGATAGATAGATAGATAGATAGATAGATAGATAGATAGATAGATAGATAGATAGATAGATAGATAGATAGATAGATAGATAGATAGATAGATTTGGAGAGGAAAGAATTATGATAATGTTACTATCAACAACCGAAATTATTTTAAATATTTCAATTTCCCATCTATCAACAGGTCAGGTCCACTGCCAGCCAACAACCCAATTCCCTGGAGGGGTGACTCAGCACTACATGACTGTGTGGTGGGTGGATGGTACGATGCTGGGGACCACGTCAAGTTTGGTCTCCCGATGGCGGCCTCAGCCCTTAATTTGCTTTGGTCAGTCTATAAGTAAGTATGGCCAATGAAGTTCAATATAAGACCAGAAATTAAAAGAGTTTTACGCTAACATGCCTAATAAAGTATTACTTATGTTTAAAACCTTTTTTTTTTAATTCAAATGCAATGCTCGAACAGGGTTTTTTTTGCTCAATAAGAGGTGGTGGGTCTCTAAATTTTGCTCTGAAGTTTTTAACTTTTTACCAAATGAAGAAAACTATTTGGTAGCCGGATCGTTATTTTGAGGTGCGGGTTGCATTTCAGAGGTGCCGGATCGCAGATCCGGCGCGCTACATGGCAAAAAAAACCCTGTGCTCGAATGTCGACCAGCGAGAACCAATCAAATTTGTTTAAGTTCTGGTTAAATTTCCCTCCATGTACCCCGCAGTGCCGCCATGGCCATTGCACTATTGGTTCAAGTGGAGTCAAAAGACGGACAACACAAAATCAGTATTATTGTGTATTATAGGATCTCAGAGATAAACATATCATTCTTACAGAGACTTCATGGATAGATTAACAAGTGGTAAATTCAAAAAAAAATTTATAAATATATACACCTTTTTTTGGAAAAAACTCCGAAAGTTTATTACACTTTGATCACTTGTGCTTACCTTAGTGGCATTATTATCACCGAATTCGCTCTTATTTTTAAGAAAGTGCCTCTTCTTCCATCCTGGAACATCTCGGAGGAGTTGGTACATTTTTAGCTGCTATTAAATTTCTGAAATTTCTGACTGTGTTTAATATTTTTATTCTAGATGGAAAGACGGTTATACCAAAGCTGGACAACTGAACCAAATGTATGACATGATCAAATGGCCTCTGGACTATTTCCTCAAGGCATGGAACCCATCTAAACAGGAGTTTACCTTCCAGGTGGGGAATGAGAACCTGGACCACAATTTCTGGGGTCGACCAGAAGATATGACCATGGCCAGACCGTGTCTAGTGGCATCAGTCGCTCATCCGGTAACCATTTCCTTTCAATAATAGACAGTGTGATATTATTTCATGTGGTTTAAGTTCATGTACGTTTTGTCAGATTTGCGGGTTTTACCGCCACCTTTTTTCGGTTTTTTTCGGGATTTAGCGTGGTTTTTTTTTGGGCGGCTTCAACGTTTTATATAACGTAAATACAAACAAAATAAATGAAACATGAAAACTAAAAATCTTATTTGGAGGGTTTTTTTAAAAGGTGGGTTTCTTTCTATTTTTCTCTACATATAGGGCAGTGATGTTGCCGGGGAAACGGCAGCCGCTCTGGCCTTAGGTTCGATTGTGTTCAAAGATAAAGGGGACACCGCCTACAGCAATCAATTGTTGACTGCCGCTCAAAGTCTTTACAAATTCGCTAATGAACATAGGTAAGTACTAATTGCAAAACCAGGAATCTTCATCTTCATTATATTTATTTTTTTAATATTTTTATTTATTTACATTTCGTTTCAAAAATTGACTGACACTATTTCACACTTTTCTCACATCAATGACTTCTGTTTGTTCATCACACAAGGGGAATCGCTCAGGCCCATACATACGCGTCCAGTAGCTACAAGGACGAACTCTGCGTTGCCGGGCTATGGCTGTACAGGGCCACTCACAATCAACAGTACCTCAACGACGCCAAAACAGAAGCCGAGTTTGGCTACATCTGGTCTTATAACCTGGACAACAATCAATGTACGTATCCCGGGCCAATCAATTATTTATTTATTTTGCAAACTCCCATTTGTTCATCTCATATATTCTATAAACCATAATGGATCGGTTTTTTGTAGTGCCCTTCTTTCATCCCCACCATAGTCAATACTGAAATGCACAAGACAACTCGTGAGATATAGATAGGTGACTTGAAACTCTGAGAGTTGAGAGTTAAAATAATTTATGAATGTATCTTTATTAAAAATTGAGATTGCAAAAAAAAAAAAAATAGCACAGAATTTAAAACAATAAGAGCAGCAGTTGGTGCATTTTCATTCTTATGTTTACTTTGAGCAGTGTGCAATATGTCAACAAATATTGTCAATTTCAAAATACGCCTGCCTATAGACTCTTTTTTGGCCATTTAGGGCAAATTTTATTTTTTCAAAGTACCTTTTAGCGTTACTTTTGTACGTGGCTCCAGGACCGCCTCTGTGGGTAGGAAAACTGGGCTCATGTCTTGAGTTCATCAGTGTTACAAAGACATTCTCCATTATTGACCTCAATGAAACCTGGTGATGAGATCCCTGAAAGGAGCTTGTGCTTAGGTTCAATAAATATATCTGGTAGTCTCCGCCCATAATCCCCAAATACATCTGATTGTCTCAGCCTGGGACCCTCAAATGTGTCTGTTAGTCTCCATGTAGACCCCCTTCCCCAAATATCAGGTAGTCTCCGCCTGGGACCCCCAAAATATGTCTCCGCCTAAAGCCCAAAAAAAAAACTTACGACCAGTTCTGCGTTGTTATGTACTCTTGCTATTTATCTCAAATGACCCTCCATGTGTCTTACATTTGCCTTAATTAAATTGTGAAACGATAATTGATTGCAATAACAACTAATTTTTTGTTATCAAAATAATAATTCTTAGTCTGAATTGTTCGGGTCAAATCACTACTGAGACCTTAGTAGTTTATGTTTCTGTAAGATAGTACATCTCCTGTTTGTTTTAGAAAGCTATTATTTAACTTCTTCAGTGGCTTGCAATCAAATTCTCTACGAGGAAACCAAAAATAACACCTACAGGTCAACGGTCCTCAACTATTTCAACAGCTGGTTCCCTGGTGGAAGCATGAAGTACACGCCTTGTGGGTTGGCTTGGGCCATGAAATGGGGATCACTAAGGTTAGTCCAGTTTCATTGACAGATTTTGCTTAAAATGTTTCAAGTGGACAATAGTTAAAGTTACAGCTTAAAACATGGACAGATTTCCATTTTTTATAGCGGACATCTGAGTTTAAATCAAAAAATGCATAGATATTATATGATAAACAATTATTTATCTACTGCGACAAGAAAAGCTTATAACATTAAACAGTATTTCTGAAAACAACAATTAATATTATCTCTCTAAAGAGCTAGCATATTAGAACTAGGCCCTTTACTGGTTCTAATTTTTAAAGTTAAAATATACTAAAAATGTTGAGTAAATTGGCGAAATCATTATTTGCTATATTTTTACTTCTTAACTTGACTTAAAAGCCTATATTGTATACATATGTATTTAATGTATGTACCGATTAGGTTAGCTGCCAACTCTGCATTCATGGCTCTTGTGGCCGCTGACTCCGGAATTGCAGTTGACAAGTACAGGGAGTGGGCTGTGGAACAAATCAACTACATCCTGGGGGACAACCCACACGACGGTGGCTGCTACAGCTACGAGATCGGCTACGGCAGCAAGTACCCCCTTCGGCCTCACCACAGAGCCTCCTCCTGCCCCAGCAAACCCGCCCCTTGTACATTTGGGGATCCTCTCTCTCCCAACCCACACGTATTGACCGGGGCTCTTGTCGGAGGCCCAGAAGAGAATGACCAGTACGTTGATACACGGTCGGACTACGTTTTGAACGAGGTGGCCTGCGACTACAACATGGGATTCCACGCCGCCCTGGCCGGTATTGTCCATCTCCAGGTCCACAACCAGTTTCCGGTCACTCACAACAAGTGTCCGTGCAATCATTAGTGCAACAAAGAAAAGTATCGAATTGCTCATCAAAAATGACACTTGATTGATGATTGTAAATGTTAAAAATGAAGTAATACATTATGTGGTTTGAAAACTTCATGTTTGTGTGTTTAGTTTTTCTAATTAAATTATTTATTTTACGTGATTAGACTTTTGTTTTGTGATTGCTGTTAAAAATAGGTGTGTAAATAAAACGATTTCTGTAAAAATGTTGACTTGTGACTCCGATTCTTAACTCTCAAGGTATTTTATGATTTGTCCTCAGATCCAATGGTGTGGTACTAAATTAGTGAGATGTATGAACAATAAACTAATGATACGTGTGAACAATAACCATGGGTCATTCCATGTCAACTCAACCAGTGGTGTTCACCCGACCCCCTCAGATCTTCCTGAAATTTTCAGGGCTTGTGGTACATTCAAAGTTGAGTGATTCCTGAAAATTTTAGGCCATTTGGTCAAAAACTTTCTGAGATATGATTTTTTTAATTTTTAAGGGTAGTCGCGAGTGCGCGTGACATTTACATTTTCGCGATATTTGAACGTGAATATTTCAAAAACTAAAAGAGGTATCAGGCTGAAATTTTCAGTATTTACTCAGTTTTGTCCTAAGTTGAATGATGTATTTATCTTAAGTGTAGCTTGCACACAGAATGCCCTAAAAATTTCCAAACATTGCACTTCAGACAGTTTTCATCATTATTTGACCACGCACCACGCTACGGGCCTCATTAACAATATAAGTGTATGACCCCCACACAGTAGCGTTAGTCGAATCCGGCCATTTGAATATAAAGTACAAACCAAAGTACCACAAGTAGGTCTATTTGAAATGAAAGAAATTATTGTTTTTCATCGAGTCTGAAAAAGACAAACTAATCAAAAAGCTATTATTATACAGGTGCATGTAGTAAAGGTCAAAGGAAAGTTCATTGATAAGTTGGTTGTTTGTTTTGATTGATTTATATTTTTTAATCTTTACTGTTCGCGGAATCTAAAATTATAAAAGTTGTCTCCACTGAAATGTGGCTATATCTGTTCCACATTGTATTCACATGGCTGCACCAACGGCTACAAATTTTACCCTTGGACATCTCGGTATTGTAACCAGCTGTCGTAATTGCATGAAAACCATCTTTTTTTTTGCTGAGGAATGTCTCATTCGTGGGCAATTTAAATAATGTGCCACAGACCCATGGTTAGCATTTGATTAAACCAGTGACCTAGTTAGTAGCTATATATGGCAATGTTGTAGTAACATGATAAGCCTGGGATAGATATTTCTGTTGGTATATGCAGGGCTGGTTTTACAGACTGGCCAACTAGGCCGTGGCCTGCGGGCCCCGTGAAATAAGGAGCCCCAAAATGTTGCGAAGTATACACAAAAAAAAATAAAAACTTAGTATTTTTTATTTTTCAAAATTGGGGACTCAATTTTTTTGTTGGCCTAGGACCCCTACAATTGTAAATCCGGCCCTGGGTACGTGACATGTTGGGGACAGTAGATAAACCGAAATAAATCTATAAAGTTAAATTATCCGTTTAAAGCTTTCTAGTTATTATTTATTTACTGGCTGTACCCTGCAAAACCTTTGCATAGAGTTATATCCCCTTTGGCTTGATCGGTAGGCTAGGCTATTTTTTGGTTTCGGGTAGATACGATTTTTTCATGACTGTATTTTAAACTGGAATACAGTTGTAGTAGTTACTTTCGATTTAACGCAGAGCCCAAATCGCTATATATGTATGTATATATATATATATATATATATATATATATATTATGTTTTATTTAATGATTCATTTTAACTGCTATTTTAGGGCGTGGTTATGATATATATACAATCATATTTCTTTTTTTTTTACCGTCCAACACCAAACACAATACAGTAGCCTCAATATCCGCTCTGAGCCAAGGGAACTAATTTGGACCCGCGTTCAAAAGTGAACCAGACAAAAGTTTAAAAATAGAGATTGGTGCAAGCTAGGAACTTAATTTCTTAGTAACCTCCCCTTTCCATACACCATACATTTTATTAAAGGGACGTTGGCAAATATCTGGTACCTATATTAATGGACCCATTTATAAACGAAAATCCATGGTTTTTTTTTTGGTTTCGCTCCACAAGCGACAACGACATAGTCTCGACGTCACATAATTTTCAACAGTGTCATCAGTGCCAGGCCTCAGTATATAAAACTACAACATGATGACCAACGTCATCAGAGAAAGTGAATAAAGCGTTCGTCTTGTTCTATAAGACCTTCACCTGACCCAACTTTTAACAATAGTTCTTGTACCAGAGAACTAAGAAACCAAGAAAAAAAAATGTCTTTTTGATGATAAGATGAAGCACGGCAGTCTTCAGGCCGTTAAACTGCCTACAGATTAAAACCCATTCTTGGCATATAAATGTTTGTGTTGCATTACAAAAAACAGCTGGCATACTTAAGGTACAAACGTTTTTTTACTGTTCAGGTATTTTGATAAATATATTATGATTAGCTGCCAAAAAGGGACGACATAAACCTGAAAATTGGCAAAATGTTGGATTTACATAGATGTGCAATCTTATTCTTACAATGCCTTCACGAAAAATAACTACAGATTCCAAAATTCATCCTTACAACATTGACTTCATAGAAAAATATTTCTACTTGTTGTTTTAAAAATGTTTATTTTAAATTGTTTCATAAATTGCATGAAACAAATGTAAAATTGGAATTGAATAGTTCTTATAAATAAATCATACTAAAATTGTGTACGCTTCAGTTCCAGGTGTATTGTTATACAGCTCATTATAAAATGTTGCTGTTGTACCTGACTTCACTAGTCATCAGTTGTGCGTCAGTTGACTCCGCCAAAGACTACGCAGCTGCCCTGGGGAAATCTATTCTTTTTTATGACGCCCAAAGGTGATGTTGTTTGTTTGTTTGCTATTCAAATTTTTATTGATTTTCAATTAGCCTAAATATGAATTGTATACAATTTGAAAAGGAAGGAAGTAAATAATAATATACAATTACATGTACCGGATGTTTACAGAAGGAATGAAACTAAACACACACTTATACTTGTAGGTCATGGGTGGTAATTTAATTTCAATTAATATAGCGTTTGTTCGATAAACATGAACACTTTTTTTTCTTTTTTTTTTTCTTTGTTATTTTCTTTATGTTAAAGGGTCGAAAATATATTAGACTAGCTGCAAAACCTTTGCATAGAGTTATATCCCCTTAGGCTTGATCGGTAGGCTAGGTTATTTTTTTGGTTTCGGACAGATCCGATTTTTTCATGATTGTATTTTAAACTAGAATACTGTTGTATTAATTCTTTACTTTCGATTTAACGCAGAACCCAAATCGCTTTTATTTATATTATTGTTGGGATGTAGTGTTGAAAAGGGAGGGGCGAGAGGGGGGGTTGACAGTGACATTACTATTTCACACAAAATTGAATTACTTCTTAGATATCATTAGGAAATTGTTTTATACATCTATTGATAAGTACTAATGACTGACGCTAAACCCATCTATCAACAGGTCAGGTCCATTGCCAGCCAACAACCCCATTCCCTGGAGGGGCGACTCAGCACTGCATGACTGTGTGGTGGGTGGATGGTACGATGCTGGGGACCACGTCAAGTTCGGTCTCCCCATGGCGGCCTCGGCCAACATTCTTCTCTGGTCACTCTATAAGTAAGTCTGACGAATGGCGTTCAGCAGACGACAGAAAAAAAAAAACAACTTTACATTCACTCGATAGAAAGGACTCAAATTAAGTTTGAACAATAAAATACATCAAGTGATGGACAATGGTCAGTTTGAATAAGAAATGGCCTGTTGATCTTACGTGGAACCAGGAACAAATTATTGGGGATATTTTCAGTCCGCCACTAAGTCGTCACGGATACAATGACCCTGAACAGGCCTGAGTAGAGAGAACTGGAGCCGATACAATGCTCTGGGTGGGAAGGGGAGGGGTGGCAGGGGGGGGGCTAATGAAGCTCAATGCTTGTTCTCATTTTTTTTTAAATTAATGAATTATATTACATAGCCATACACAGATATGTTAATTTTATAATTGTAATCTGCTAATGTTAGAAAAATACAGTACCAGAGCCCTCATTTTCTCTCGACGGCCCTGTCATTGAGCCCCTTGTAAACAGGTGTAGCAGGGAATTGAGCCTGTGCGATGACTGTCAGGCCCACAATATCTCCAACACCTTTTAAAATCAATTTACGGAACTTAATTCCTCTTTTTTTTTTTTTAAAGCTTTTCTTTTACTCTGTAACTTTAATTTGACACCCGAAAAAATTCCCTACTGTACTACACTGTTGGCTATTCATTCTATAAATTAAAAATAGAATAAAGTGTTTTATTTGGCAGATTTAGCTTTATATAGATCAATCTCTGCAAACAGTATTCGTACTGGTGTAAACTATGTTGAAAAGCGACATAACTTATAAGTATTTTATGATATCAAAAGATAAAAAAACAACAAAGCCATTTCAGTGAAATTCACAATCTGTGACTTAACTGTGTTGTTATGGTACCTAACAATGTAGGATGGTGTTTTAAATGAACATGTGTCATTTCACTACATGTGTTGTTCTAGGTGGAAAGATGCTTATCAGAGAGCTGGACAACTGAACCAAATGTATGACATGATCAAATGGCCACTGGACTATTTCCTGAGGGCCTGGAACCCATCAAAGCAGGAGTTTACATTCCAGGTGGGGAACGAGACCCTTGACCACAACTACTGGGGCCGACCAGAAGACATGACCATGCCCAGACCATGTCTAGTGGCCTCAGTGGCTCATCCGGTAAGAAGGCTGAATCGATGCTAAATTTATATCGATGCTAAATTTATATCGATACCCAATTAACTCAATACAATTGGCGATGGAAAACATCGCTATATCGTATTGAATTGTTTCATTTAATTTATGTCAATGATTATATTTATTTGAAATGTATGATTACTGACTAATTGACGTGTAAAGCTTATACGTGTATAATTAAGTTTTTTCTTAATATAGGGCAGTGACGTTGCTGGGGAAACCGCAGCCGCTTTGGCCATTGGCTCGTTAGTGTTTAAGGACAAAGGTGACACCGCCTACAGTAACCAGCTGTTGAGTGCTGCCGAAAGTCTCTACAAGTTTGGTAATGAACATAGGTAAGTGCAGATGATCTTGTCACTCTAACGGAAACACGATGCACAAAGAAATTGCCGGTTGCAGTTTGTCTGTGCATACCTACAGCTGCAGTCGTCAACAATCATAGATTTCTGAGTTAAGAAGGAGGTTGTCAGAACAGAAAAAAAAAAATATCGACAAATATATCATAGAGAAAGACATATTAACAATGTCTCCGGTCATTTTCTGAAGCCTTTATGCGCTTCATTTCGGCATGTAGGCAACTAAACTAAACATGTGTGTGCTAACTTGTGTCAACAAATACAAGCCTCTAAAATTAAAGTAGAATTTTTGTGTAATAAGTTCAGCATCCTGAGCTTCAAATTCTTTTTTTTTTTTTCAGGAACAATGTTGTTTCAATGAAGACACTTTAGGAAAATACGTTTTTTATTTTATTTTAATTACATATCTTAACTGTCCAGATTATTGACCGTTTTGTCTGCGTCCTTGACACAGGGGTCTTGCTCAGGGTCACGCATACACATCAACCAGCTACAAGGATGAACTGTGTCAGGCAGGGGTCTGGCTGTACAGGGCGACACACAGTCAACATTACCTAAACGAGGCCAAGACGCAGGCAGTGTCTGGTTACATATGGGCACTAACTTTGGAGAACAAACAACGTAAGTAGGCTGGACTATTGAGTAATCGTTCCTAACTTGATCCACTGCCATCGACGGCAACGCTCGATCCCATCACTGGTTCAGTGGTTCCAATACCCCAAGCCAAATTCTTGGAGGACATTTTTAACCTTTATCATGAGGTCATTTTAATAAATATTTAAATAGAATTTCCATGAGTAAAAAAAAAATTAGTTTAAAATTACCTATTTCTCTTTATTTTTTTTTAACATGAAATCGGGAAATTTAATCCAATGGCACTACTTACTTATAGATAGGCAAACATGGCGACCGCCTCAGACCACCACTTATAAAAGGACCCCCCCCCCCATGTCAGATACAATTAATTTTCTATAATCCACTCAAAATTTGAAATTAAATCTGAACTATCGAGATTCATACAGCTTTAAAAGGAATGCTGTGGGCGAGTGCCACATTACTGACAGCCACAAATATGGACAATGCCACATTACTGACAGCCACAAATATAGACAATGTGAACCAGGACTGACATAACGTAACACTGGAGAAATACTGACAGATAGACCAAAAAGACAAAAAAAATGTTTATATGTAAGCTAAATAATATATATATATATATATATATATATATATATATATATATATATATATACATTGACTGATTGAATTGCATTCCTGTTTGTTTATAGTTAATTACGCTGTATAAACATAATGCTGAATATTTTATTTTGGTATTTAGCCTTATTATGTTTTTATAACCAATGAGTGCCTTAACAGCAACAGGATGCCCCCGGGCAAACCAGTGTGTTTGTGGCCCTCTATGACACTGACAAAAAAAAGGGCATACACATGTTTATTCAGCAAGAGGCCCTTATATTCATGCTCGCGCGTTAAAACCGCCATGCTTATAACACAAAGCATACAATTATTATCTACTATTCATGTAATAGTTAGTCTAATAATTGTTAAAGCATGAGATCGTGGAAGATTTTAATAAGATTTTTCTAATCGATCGGACTTAATCTCACGAACAAGTGTTAGAACATTACAACTCACAGTTATACTCATTTCATCATAGTGTTACTGAAGTATTAACTAAAAGATTCCTATATAGACCATTTACAGACCATTATACAGACTATTTTGAGTTCACCGGTTTCTCTGTGTGTGTGAAGTCCCCGTAAGGATGAGAAGAAATCTTTTTAGATCCTATAAATCCACTATTGGGATGGTTTGAATGGTAACCTTCTTTCATCTCCACCAAATAGCCGATAGTGCAATGGCCATGGAGGTACCACGGGAGATTTAGTGGAGAACTTTTCACCAAGACCTGAAAGATCTACCTGGTTCCGTAGCCACATCAATATGTGTCAGGCAGTGCTCGATTTCAGAAAAATACCTGTGGCGGGTATGAAAAAAAAATGTCTGCAGAGCCGGGGATAAATGCCTATGGTTTCATCTCCGGCTGGGATATATTAGTTAAATCAGAGCCGGGGATGACAGTTCTCAGTGCCGGGGATATCCCCGGCATCCCAAGCGGTAAATCCAGCCCTGGTGTCAGATGATCGTGTAACAATTAGTAATCGAGTTAGAACAACAAAAAAAAGGAAGGTAATCGATAAAATCAAATAACAGACTATGTTAAAAATGTAAAAATAGAAAATAAACTAAGATACTCGTGCTAATGGAGGTGTAATCTTAGTTCCTGTTGTGGTTTGTAACAGAATATAATTTATTTGAATGTTTGGGGTTTTTTTTTTGGGTTTTTTTTTTATTCTAGTGTCTTGCAATCAACTTCTTTACGAGGAAACCAAAAACAATACTTACAAGACAGTGGTCGTCAACTATTTCAACAACTGGTTCCCTGGAGCTGGCGTCAAGTACACGCCTTGTGGGTTGGCTTGGGCAATGAAGTGGGCATCACTGAGGTTTGTTACAACCCTGAGCACTCTTTTTTTTTTAATTATATACGATGATCGATAACTCTAATTACAATCATGAACGATGGCTCTAAATTACAATCATGAAAGATAACGCAAGTTATAATCAAGAAAGAGAACTCGAATTATAATTGAGGGTTTAGTGTAACTTGTATTATTTCCAGCGAATATTTACATATCCTCGGATTTTTTTATAATTAACTACAAATTGCAATGTTTCAAAAAGAAACAGTCTGAGTTCTGTTTAAAAAATTTTAAGTTTAAAACACAGCAAGATAACCTGTAAACTACTAATAAGGCATTTACCGGATGAGATTGTCAAAGCGACGGATGGTCGTGCGGTAAAGCGCTCGACTGTCGACCTGAAGTACCTTGTTCGATCTCCGGTGAGGACCAAGGTAATTTTTCAGGTCTTGGCTCAAGTTCCCGATATATCCACCGTGGTGTCTCCATGGCCATTGCACTATCGGCTATGGTGGGGATGAAAGAAGGGCACCATAAAAACCGTCCCATTAGTGGTTTACAGGATCTAAGAGATTTCATCTCATAATTACAGGGACTTCACACACACGACATCCGGTGGATGACTAGATAATAGCGGGTTTGTGTATGACACACCGTGGAACCTCCATGGCCATTTCGTCTCCATTATGGTGGCATTGTAGAAAGGACGGTACGAAATATAGGCCGTGGTAGTTACGGCTCCGGCCATATTAGGTTTTTTTTTAGTCTCTGTAAGGACAACTGTTATTCTCTTAAGCCCTAAAAACCACTACTGGGACAGGTTTTGTAGCACCTTTATTCGATTCCCAGCCTAGAGTGCAGTGGTTTAGGAGGCGCAATAAAAAAAAATCCCAATCTAAGGTTGGATTAAAAAAAAAACAGTTCAGCTTTCTGAAATAAACTTAATCTGTACACGATATCATCCCGCACTGCCGTAGATGGCACTGGTGAAGATTATATCGATAGCAGAGGTGTGCGGATCTTGAAATTTAACGTCCGCGTCCGTCCATGGAGTTCTATCTATGATCCGCGTCCGCAGAATCTTACAACATTGGTTTGCAGTCAGTCCGCGCGTCCGCATTGCTGAAATTTAGCTGTTTAAATGACTTGAAATTTTTTATAATAACGCTAGAGAAGATCCGCGTCAGTCCGCGAGTCCGCAACTTAACCATACGAAGCGTCCGCTGTCAGTCCGCGGATTCGGTAAAGTCTGCGGATCTGCTTCCGCGAGTGGACGCGTCCGCTGTCGCTCATCTCTGATCGATAGGGACTGCTCACCATATAGAAACATCTATAAACCATTACCAGCTTAAATGTATTTGCGTGAGACTATACTGCACAAAATAATACATGTAATAGAAACTTGTTTATTCCCTAAGTACTTTTAATTTATTTATTTTTTTGCTATTTCGTATAGACTAGCTGCCAACTCTGCGTTTTTAGCTCTTGTGGCCGCTGACTCTGGCGTTGAAGTTGACAAGTACAGACAGTGGGCCGTGGAACAAATCAACTACATCCTGGGTGACAACCCACACGACGGTGGCTGCTACAGCTACGAGATCGGGTACGGCAGCAAGTACCCCCTTCGGCCTCACCACAGGGCCTCCTCCTGCCCCAGCAAACCAGCCCCTTGTACATTCGGGGATCCGAACTCTCCCAACCCACACGTTTTGACCGGGGCGCTAGTCGGGGGCCCCGATGAGAATGACCAGTACACGGACGTTCGGTCCGACTACGTTATGAACGAGGTGGCCTGCGACTACAACTCAGGATTCCACGGCGCCCTGGCCGGTATTGTGCACCTACAAGGGCGTAACCAGCTCCCCGTCACACACAACAAGTGCCCGTGTAGTCATTAGTATAAATAATAAAAATAATTAAACACGATGACAGCATATTATCACTTTAGTCTCATTAAATTTGAAAAATAAAAAAAAAAACTTGATATGAGTTTATGACTTTCAGGTTTACTTCTTTTGTTGTTTTTTTTATTTTCAATTAGGAATTAAGATTAGTGCTACGAATATGCTACTTTACTAAAGTAATAAAACAGCAGCTCTGTGGTCGTGGGTAGGGGGGGGGGAATCAGAGGTCCACATTTGTCGAAGATCATTAGCGAGAGACGGCCCTTTATTTAGGTCCTTCTTTTAAAATGTAATTTTGCTTAGAGCTCACCATAGCAGATTTTCTTAGGGCCCCAAAATATACATTTGTCTAGAGCCACAAAATATACATTTGTCTAGGGCCACAAAATATACATTTGTCTAGGGCCACAGTGGGACGGATGGCAGAGTGGTGTAGATACTCGACTGTCGACCTGAGAGTCCTGGGTTCAAACCTCGGTGAGGCCCATGGAATTTTTCCAGGTGAAATTTGCTGCAAAGTCATCCCACAAGTCCACCCAGCTTTAAATGGGTACCTGACTTTAAGTTGGGGAAGTAAAGGCGGCTGGGCGTTGTGCTAACCACACAATCCCTTCATACGCCGAGGTTATAGAAACAGATGAATTCTACACTTCATCTGCCCCGATGGCCTGTTAGGGCTAAGAAGGGAACTTTACTTTTACTTTACTAGAGCCACAAAATATACATTTGTCTAGGGCCACAAAATATACATTTGTCTAGAGCCACAAAATATACATTAGTCTAGGGCCACAAAATATGTATTTGTCTAGGGCCACAAAATATACATTTGTCTAGGGCCACAAAATATACATTTGTCTAGGGCCATAAAATATACATTTGTCTAGGGCCACAAAATATACATTTGTCTAGGGCCACAAAATATACATTTGTCTAGAGCCACAAAATATACATTTGTCTAGAACCACAAAATATACATTTGTCTAGAGCCACAAAATATTTTTTAATTTCAATTTTATGACAGGCAATGTCCAATGCTTCAACTGTATCTGGCTGGTTGTAAAATGAGTTAAATCATTGGCGTCATGATAGGGTGGCTGGTGTTATATCGTTTTGAATGAATGTCAACAACCAACAAAACGATAATTGACTTTTTACCGAAAAAACAAAGCAACAGCAAAGAGGGGATGGGCAGCAGAAATATTCAGTCGGGCCCTGCACCTCTTAGGGCCCACCCTTGATAGGGTATAGATAAGTTCCTATAAACTTCATCTCCTGTGTTGATATTTTTAAAAACGTGTGTGTGTTTGTGTGTGTGTGCGTGCGTGCGTGTGTGTGTGTGTGTGTGTGAATTGGTTTGTTATTTGTGTTTTCCTGATCTCTTTAAAAGGTCAACAACTGAGCGTGTAAAACAGACTGTGTTGGATCAGCGAATTCTTCCAAACTTTGACTACTGTTGGCAGTGGCGTAGTGAGGGGGCAAGTGGGTGGGCATCATGCCCCGGGCGCTAATCACAAAGGGGCGCCAAATGGTATATCTTACAAATGATATAATATGGTTTACGAATGTGGGAGACGCTAAAAAGGTATTCTGCCCCGAGCACGAGTTAAGCTAGCTACGCCACTGACTGTTGGATTCATAAATTCATTAACGCCCTGCCCACTCCTCCACCCCCCCCCCAATCCACTATTATCAAGTGCATTCGTATATTACCATGGACTTAGTGAGTGAGAATTGAAAATAATGTAAACAAAAAGTCACTAACCCTAAATGAGGACAAGTGGACACGACACTTCACAGGCCTGTTGTCTGCTCCGTTGTTGTTGACCTGACGTGACGTATCGAATGACACTGCGGCCATCTTTAGGTAGTTGTTTCGTTGTAGTGCACAGATATGTGCTGTTTATCACTTCGACCGGTACTCTTTTGTTATAAAGATAGTTCGCTGTCACATGCAAGCTGGCTCAGTGTTCGAGACGGTGACTTAACTTTACAATAATAACACTGTAGTTCAGGGGTTCTCACACACTCTTCGGAAAATTAAAGGGAACATTATAATTATGGTGCATGTGGGTCGTCAAAACGTACATAATATTCGATAATGGTAGTGTAAATATTTACATAAGTTTTCTACTTAATAAAAAAATCGTCTTAAGGACAGGACTACGTTGAATCCTATAACCCAATCAAAAATGTGATCCTTTCAATATTCTTGTGTTTCTGCGTTGATTTTCGATTCTTATCATAGTTTGTTTGTTGTTGTTTTGTTTTGTTTTTTTTGCGTATACCTGTTATTAAAGAAAACCTAAAAGTCTGAAATGGTTAGAGAATGGCGACTCACGCTC
Source organism: Bulinus truncatus (assembly GCA_021962125.1). Taxonomy (NCBI): domain Eukaryota; kingdom Metazoa; phylum Mollusca; class Gastropoda; family Planorbidae; genus Bulinus; species Bulinus truncatus. Next base: position 146,002 of record JAGDYQ010000053.1, on the reverse strand, counting down.
TAAGTTGACCTGGTTAGATAAAGACTAACTTATAACTTTCCTTAGAGTGTGAATTGGGTGGATGGATGGATGGATGGATGGATAGAACCGTCTGTCTGCACCTCCCTGCTCACACCTTAACCCCACCCAAGGGGAGTTGTGCAGTCAGAACTCATGCCAGGGCCCCCACCATTACGAACCCCATCGTGTACTGTAGCCTGTTCAAAATTATTCAGCTACTGAGCGTCTTTGTGATCAGAGGACCCACAGTTGGTGGAGATTCTCAGGGGGCCCATGATTAACAGAGGCGCCCTTGCCCCAGCCAATCTTTAATTTGTACCCATTATTGGTTGGTAAAAGTAAACGCATTAGGGTACTTTGATGGCACACACGATACCGAAGCCTACAGTTGTTACAAGAATCAGATTCACCGTACCGTACTTATTTGCCCATAATGTAGAGGCATAATGGTTGCACAACCAATACGGCAATAATTGGTAACTAGCTGTACCCTGCAAAACTTTTGCATAGAGTTATATCCCATTAGGCTTGATTGGTAGGCTATGTTATTTTTTGCTTTCGGGCAGATCCGATTTTTTCAGGATTGTATTTTAAACTGGTATACTATTGCATTAATTCTTTACTTTCGATTTAAAGCAGAACCCAAATCGCTATTATATCATTAGATACTACGTAACCTGCAATCCACTATTTCAGCAGTTCTGTAATGTTTTATCTGCATCACCACTTTAGCAGCGGTTACCATGGAGGCACAACGGAGGTAAATACGTACACGGCCGCCGCTAATGAGGGAGGAGGTACAGCCCGAACACATGCCAGGTGCCCATGCCCTCAGGCCTCAGAGGCTCCTTTTGGGTCTCGTAATTTGCTATAAAACTGGAATGTGTGGTATTTCAATTGTTGGTGATGATCAGCGGCCCTGGGTTAGCTGGTGGAAGCTCAGATGCGTGGGATTCGAACCCACAATATTAACCATACCCTAAGACCACAGACATTCTTAGTTAACTCTGTCTTTTAGTGTTGTTTTTTTTTTTTTGCCTATCGATTTCTATAAATATTTTCGTCATTTTTCCATTTAAGTCCAGTCAACTTAGAGTACAGGAAAATACAAAAAGCAATATGTTTTGTAAATGTATATATATATATATATATATATGTGTGTAAATAAACATGGATATAGTTTTGTAGTTGTTTTGTTTACAAAACAAAAAAACATGCATGGTGAGTCAATGATGACTACAAGTATCGGTTTACTGTGGATTTTCTTTACATACCGTAAAAAA